>CALNVZ010003426.1:2664776-2730879 GCA_940671915.1 Paracentrotus lividus | reverse complement strand
GTATGGTACTGCTGTTAAGTGGTACTTATTGCGTAATGTATGCTGTATGGTACTGCTTGTATGGTACTACTGTATGGTACTGCTAGATGGTACTGGCTGTATGGTCTGTCTGTATGGTACTGCTGTATGGTCTTTGTAACTGGTATGGGCCGTGGTACTCGATGTTGTGGTAACTGCTGTAATGGTACATGCTGTCGAGGGTACTGCTGTATGGTACTACTGTATGATACTGCTGTATGGTATCTGCTGTATTGTGCTGCCTGTACTGGTACTACTTGTTAACGGTACAATTTTTTCGCTGTATATTGGTACTTTGGCGATGCTAACTACCTGCATATGTATTTGTGCCAAAAAAAAAAAATACATACAATACCATACATGGGTATTGTGCCCCAAAAAAAAAACATAAGGGCAGCAAAAGCCATACATATTAGGAGTACTTTGTGCCAAAAACCATAACAGCAAATACCAAACATATGTATTTTTGTGCCAATAATACCATTACAGCAATACTATAGATTAGGTGGGTATTTGTGCGCCCTCCACTCACCAAAAAATAAAAAAAAAAAAAAAAGACACATACAGCAATGCCATACTAATGGTACTTGTGCAAAAAAAAAAACATTACAGAAAACCATACATATGGTATTTGTGCTAAAGATATTCCATACAGCAATATCCATCCATATGGTATTTGTGCCAATAATACATACAAGGCAGTAACCATATCCTATGGTATTTTGTTGCTTCAAAAAAACCATATTACACAAGCCTAACAATATCCATTGGTATTTGTGAAAAAACCATACGCATACCACACATAAATTGGTATTTGTGTAACAAATAACCAATACAGCAGTAGCATACATATGCGTATTTGTGCTCCAAAAAACCATACAGCAATAGCATAACATACTGGTTATGTTGTTGCCAATCAAACCAGTACAGCATACATAATATGGTTTTGTGCAAATATCCATTGACAGCATCTGTCTGTCATCGAGAATATCTTATGGATACGATGAAATCTTTTTCCACTGTGTGGTATTTATATCTATGGTACTTTAATCTAACTGGTAATTTAAATTGTACTCCATAAAAGAAATAATCCATAAGATATACCTACAGGAATTCAGAAATAACAATATGGATAACCTACAAGGAACAATTCAGAAAGATTAAACTAATAGGAGAATAATATAAAATACAAGGAGACAATTAGGAACATTTTTGTAAGGGAGAAAATATCCACTACAAGGTCTGCTACAAGGCCCTCGTCACATATAGTTCTGTACAACCGAGTCCGGATCCGGGTCACGCAACCGGGCCGTTCGGTCAAACAAATGGGCAAAAGGTCGAAATGAAATCGCCGCGTGTAACCGTGTAATGAGACTGGTCACACAAAACAACGGGCACTTGCCGTATGCGGCAACGCACACGGTAGAGGTTTTTATGGGTCCGCTGCATGGAGCGGATTTGAGAAAGCGGTTTTGCCGTAGGTACAACCGGACCGGCATCGGTAACGACGGTGGCTATGTATTGCAACCGTCTCAAATCGCTCAAAGCGAGCCAATGATATTACTTTCATGTTAGTACCACACCAGTTAATACCACACAGCAGTACCATACAGTAGTACCATGAAGCAGTACCATACAGCAGTACCGCACAGCAGTATCATACAGTAGTATGTAGCTTTAGGTATTCATTGTTGAAACTTTAGCAAAATACAGGCTTAATTACAGGCTTAACAAATAAAACATATTCCACAAATACATTATATATCGACCTGAAGACATAGTTAAATCGTTAAATCATTGTATTGTTATTTGTTTGTGAGCGCGAAGCGCGAGCTGTAAATTTTGCGTTATAATAACATTAATCATTTTTTCACTAGCCTTAAAGAAAATACGATTCCGAAGCGCGAGTGAAAATCTCATTAATCAACGTTTTACAAAATATATTATGTTTGTAATCCCTTTCTGAATATGGTCACTTTTTATAACGATACGGACCTGAAAACAAATATTTTAAAGACGTTTGAAAGTTTATTTCCATCACATTTGGACAAGTGGGCAAATACAAATCTATCCAAAATACTTAGAAAATAAAAACAAAATGTGAAGCTTTAAAATTCAAGGGGAAACGTCCCCCTGATTGCCGCCAATTTTGGAAGGGAATGAATTATACACTAGATACACGTTGTAACAAATAAAAGGGACCTGAAGAAAGATTATTAGTTTAATTATTGTCTGTTTTTTTGTTTGTTTGTTTGTTGTTTTTTTTTTGCAAGCGAAGCGCGAGCCGAAAATTTTGCTTTTTAATGACCTGAACTTGGTACATTTTACGCACACTGTGCCTCGTCGTCTATTATAAGTACATATATTTTTGTGAAGCTCTGAAAATCGAGGGTGGACGATCCCTCCAGAAAGAAAAAATCGAGGGGGGGGGGGCGGTGGAACTCGATCGTCCCCCCGTCCACCCGAGATCGCCGCCAATACCTACCGTTGTGTGGTATTGCCAAAGGATATTTTTTTTCTAAGGGATAGTTTCTTACAGGAATTGACTAAGTGGTTTTTGACCAAGTCGATTTGATTAGACGAAATGGTAATTAATTAGACCAAATGATAATTTGACAAACTGATTGAAGACAAACATTCAACACGGATGAAACCAAACGGGCATTAGTCAAAGTGGATTTATGTTAGTCTACTGCTGAAGTTTGGTAGTCGTATGGTATTCGTGTGGTACTTCATGTGGTACTATGGTAATTAGCTCATTTGCATACAATGTTTTTGTATGCACAAATCAGTATTTTTGTGAAGCTTACCTCATTAACTAGTAATTCACTGCATATTAATAATTTTCTTTTAGGGAAATATATTTCCTAAACACAAAGTAACATCAAGAGCAATAGTTTTGACATTTGCATTATTATCAAGAAATATAGAAAATAACTAACTGTGACCCAAAAT
The DNA here is from genome assembly GCA_940671915.1 of Paracentrotus lividus. Classification (NCBI taxonomy): domain Eukaryota; kingdom Metazoa; phylum Echinodermata; class Echinoidea; order Camarodonta; family Echinidae; genus Paracentrotus; species Paracentrotus lividus. The sequence continues at coordinate 2,727,906 of CALNVZ010003426.1, read as the reverse complement.
ATTTTTGCTAGATAGTGGTATATATACCAGTGTATGGCATCTTCGGGTGTCTGCAGCAGTCATGTGATAACGGCGTGTGGTATCCCTGTATTAACGGCGAGTGGTGTTCCGGTCGTAACGGTATGTGGTAATCCTGGTACCTTTGTGTGGTATCGCTGTGGGCATACTTAGTAACTCCATGCTTTGGGGTACTATTTTTGCTGTATGGTACTTCTGTATGCTATTTGTGCCAGAATACCATAGGAAATCCTGTGGTATTTGTGCCAAAATACCATAGGAAACCCTATGCTATTTTGGCTGTATGGTACTGCTGTATGGTATTTGTGCCAAAATACCATAGGAAATCCTGCGGTATTTGTGCCAAAAAACCATAGGAAATCCTGTGGTATTTGTGCCAAAAAACCATAGGAAACCCTATGGTATTTTGGCTGTATGGTAATGCTGTATGGTATTTTATGTGGTATTTGTGCCAAAAATACCATAGGAAAATCCTGTGGTATTTTGTATGGTACTGTTGTGTGGTACCACAGGATATTTTTGTAAGGGATATGCGGAAGACTAACAGTCCTTTTATACTGTTTTTCCGAATCAAATGTATCCAAAGTCCGGTCATTCAACACCCGTCAGGGAATCTTATACCCCCGTCACACTGAGCTCGTTCCTACTACGTCCTTGCAAATTTTGCTGAACGGGCATAGTCTGTGTGTAAACTGAGTGACGTAGTAAATACTTCTTACGATCTGTTTACGAACTTCATGGACTAGCTCGGTCGGATTTCCAAAAAAGTGTTCAAAAAAATCGGGCGCCCATCTCGTCCTAAAATTTAACGGGGTGGCAACGTCCCTGAAACGAGATGGACGTACTACAAACGAAATTGCCGTACTTAAATCGTTCTAAAGAATGTGCTAGGACGTCTTACAAACGAGCATTGTATATTCATTATTCAAGTTCTAAAATTAAACGTAGTGACAACGTTCCTTAAACGGGTAGGACTTACTCTGAACGAGAAGGACGTACTACGAACATACGTTTCAATTTTTAAACAGAACGGCATGTCATAATTCCGTCACACTGAGCTAGTTCTCACTGCGTTCTAGGTAGTTCTTGGTGAACGGGCTCAATCTGTTTACACACGGACTGAACTAGTACAGACCTTTTAGAATCTAGTACAGACCGTTTACAATCTGTTTACGAACTTGGCGAACGGGCCGAACGGAGAGAACGGAAAGGCATTCCGATTTTTTTTAACATGTTTAAAAAAAAAATCGTACTGGCTTCAAGTTCTAAAATTAAACGTAGTGACAACGTTCCTTAAACGGGTAGGACTTACTCTGAACGAGAAGGACGTACTACGAACATGGTACCTTAACTTTTATTCATGCTGCGCATATAGGCACTTTTAGTGACGGTTTGACGTGCTACGAACTATAGAGTGAACGAGCCGTTTACTCGGTCTGAACTGGATACAACGTATTGCGGATGCGATAAAGACGGAATTGACGTAACGAGAACTATTTATGAACTCCTAGTATCGTATTCAAGAAATTATTTTTCAAAGTTATTAAGTTCCAACCGACCAAAGCCGTTCCAGCAAGTTTTTTTTAAAGAACGGGCAAGAACGTTATAGAACGTTATAGAACGACCTCAGTGTGACTGCCCCCTAAGTTGGATATCATTCTAGGACCACGACTGCTGTCATTCTGGAAGTGACGATAAATGCAGATAAATTTGTTACTCAAGCACACAAACACATGGATAATACCATTATCCATGTGTGTGTGTGTATGGTATAGGGGGGGGGGGGGTTGCACTACAGCGTGGTAAGAAGAGATTACAGCACAAACCAGCACCCAACCCCACAAACATACGCATGAACACACACCTGCATACGTGAACACACATATGTGTGTGCGCGCACACACACACACACACACACACACACACACACTGTCACCTCACACTTCCACACACACACAATTTAAAGGAGAATGAAACCCTAGGATTCAGTTGAATTATATGAAACAAAAAAAATCAAAGAAACATATTAAAGAAAGTTTGAGAACAATTGAATAAATAATAAGAAAGTTATGTGCATTTGAATGTTGTGATCACTATTGCTATGGAGATCCTCACACTGGCAACAGGCCCAAGGTGTGTGATGTCACACATGAACAACTCTCCCATATGACATACCAAAAAAAATATCAAAAATACCTATTTTTCCTCATTCTAATGTTAGTACAGACTCTTCACCAATGATTATATTTTGTGAACCTGTATTACATGTCCTCCCATGAAAAGAATCTCAGATCTTTTAACGGAATATATACAAAAAGACAATTTGAGTGAAATATGTACAAAACTAAAGGGGAAGTTGTTCATGTATGACATCACACATCTTGGGGCCGTTGCCAATGTGAGGATCCCCATAGTGGTAGTGATCACAACATTCAAATGCTCATAACTTTGTTATTATTCATTCATTTTTTCTCAAATTTTCATTGATCAGCTTCTTTGATTTTTCTATTTTGTACAATTTAATGAATTCCTAGGGTTTTCTTCCCCTTTAAGTTAATTAAAATTAGTCAAAATTCATACATTTTTTATCAGAAATTTCATAGCCATGAATTTTGTGAAAATCAGATAGGCCCCAAATTTCATGTATTTTCCTTCATACTATTCATTGCTCGGGTGAGATAGAAAAAAAAAAAAAACGAAAAGAGTGCAAGAGAGAAAGAGAGAAAAATGATTGTTCCAAATCCCATTTAACCCAACCCTTCATTTTTTTTTAAATATTTTTTTTTAACGATTTTTATCCCAGAAAGAGTGATTTTTTAATCGTTTGTCGAAAACAAAGGCGTGATATAGCATTAATTAAATTTTATTTACGAAAGTGTTAAGACAATTAAACCTGGAATTTCATGTGAAATAGTGTCAAAATAGATTGAGATGTGAATTGCATTTGACACTACACAGCTTACAATTGGTTGAAAAGGTTTAAAGAAGAAAAAAAAAATGAGAGAAAAAGAATGAAAAAAATTAAATTAAAAAAATGAATGCACCACTTCCAACCAACAATAAAATAAACTTGCATGTAGAATTATTTACAAGGGTAGCCTATACAGGCGGGCTAACAATCATCTAGTGATAGTTTTACCATACTTAACCCTGGGTTAAGCTAAACTTTGCTATCAGAATATGAAAATTTAACCCAGGGTTAAAATGAGGAGTTAGACTAGAGTAAAACTACCCTTAACCCTGGGTTAAGCCATATCAGAATACGGGCCATTGAGTCCCATTTTGCTAGCCACAGATAAACCTAACAGTTAAGCAATCCTTAACTTTAACAAAAATAGAATACCATAACAGAATCCATTTTATATATTTTTTAAACAAAAGATACAATATACCCAATAACATAACTACATGCGGTTCGTATATTCTAAAAGCTGAGAACAGTATTTTTATTTACATAGTTTTACTTATATAAACTTGTCACGACACTTCCTCTATTTTTCTTAATTCGACTTAACCGCCACCAAAGAAAAAAAATGAAGGTAAAGCTTAAATAAGTTTGATTATCATAACAGCCTAGCGTTTCGTACATAATAAAACGGCATATTTGACAAAATTACGAAAGTATTAAAATATAAAGAATGATGAAGTGTCAAAACATAACTCCAGGAGATTGAAAACTGTATGATTTGGATACTACATTAAAAAAAAAAAAATTACTGTATTGCACTATGCATGTTTAAATTCTTTTGAGGAAGAAGGGTATTTAAATAAGAATCGTCCCATTATTACCAAACAAAAAATGCACAGATTACTTTTCATTTTAATACAAAACCTTTTTTCTGTTTCACGTATTGTTATCCTAATCGAACATCACTTTTGGACCAACTCGCCTGTTGCCACCCTAAATTTAAACAAAAAGGGGGAACATTAAACAAAAAACATACATGTTTATGAACAAAGTTCGTTATTAATTCATGAAAACCTTCATCTCATCGGGCCCTGTGCATCAAAATAAGTAGATACGTATATAAGTTTCTCAGGACAAACGCTTATGCTGCAGTCACACAGACACTTACGTTGAGTTACGTCCGGTTGCGTCCAAAAATTATTTTCTTTTTTTGCGGATCCCCACGGATGCCTTCCCATCATAGTCATCAGTGGAAACAATGATAAATTCGTTCATCCAATAAAACAAAGAAATACATTAAAAAAATGATAGAACAGAAGATGAAAGAAGGATAAAACATCAAATACGTAACTAAACGTAAATGACTGTGTGACTCTAGCATTAGTACTTACTACCTTGACAGTGCGTATAAAAAAAAAGTAATTTATTTTAATCGAAGACGACCAAACACCTTTAATGTAACGCATAAAAAAAATCCACTTTTCCAAGTTTTTGTCAAAAGATGAAAGAGTGAGTGGATGTTTTTAAATGAAACACACACCATCACACGCAATCCTATTCAAAGATCTGGGACAGCTGGAACGGAATTCATTCGGTCATCTTTCATTTTCTTAAAATTTAGAAAATATGGTTGTGTCTGTCATATTTATTTGGAAATTACATAACTATGCTTTACATTTATGAATTAAGAAAGTTATCATCGAAAAGGCGGATGGTTTGTCTTTAATTATGTGTCACACACGAACAGCAAAAAAGAAATGAGCCTGGAATATGGTCCCATGTAAGAAAGGATCAACTTTTTTGAACGCACTATTTATCCACCTTCATTTTTTTCCCATCTTGTTTGACTCTAGTAACAATATTGTGCAATCTTAAGAATAGTAAATTGTAAAAATCTAATTGCAAAGAATGAGTGGCAATATTCAGAAGGATGCAAAATCCTTGTCTTAGAAAAGGAAGGTTTATTTGCATTTTTTAGATGTCTTGACAGAGTGCATTTTCCCCCTCATTATTATTGATGTGGGCATGAATTTCGGTTCAAACTACTTTTGTCTGTGCAAAATGATTTTTTAGATTTTTTTTTTTTTTTTTATTTCCAGGCTATTTGTGCATCGTTGTTTGCATTGTATTAGGTGCAAAATAAAAGAAGAAAATTATTGTTTAATTTCACCGAGAAAAGTGAATGACCAAAGTTGATCCTCTTTTTGTGGGGGCGCACTGCACATAAAATCATGCGGGAAACTTGATGATGACATATTCACAAAGTTCCATCGGATTATGTTGAGACACACACACACAAACACAGAGAAAAGTATCTACAAATTTTGAGTTTATAAAAACATGTGATTGATGTTTGTTAAAGGACTCATCCGGGCTGGAGTTTGCATTATTAGAAAAATAAAGTAAAATCGAAAAAGCACAACACTGAAAATTTCATCAAAATCGGATAAGAAATAGCAAAGTTAAGAATTTTCTTAGGTTTTGAATTTTTTAGGAAACAGTTCTTCAAATTGGCAAACTGATGATGTCTCAGTCCCCCTACATTCTTTGTATTTTATTGTATGAAATGCCAATTATCAAGATTTTCTGCCCCAAGGACATAAAATCAGGGATTAATCCTTGTGGAATGTTCAAGGTCACAAGTGCTTTTACTCATTTCAGTATGAGGGACAGATTTTCTGTATACGCAATATATGAAAAAAAGAGATAAATAGGATTTCATATAATAAAATACACAAGAAGTAAGGGGACTGTGACATCATCAGTTTGCTCATTTGAATATTCAAATATTCAAATGAGACAATGAGACAAATGCCAAGAACTGTTTTACCAAAAAAAGTCAATACCTAAAAAATGCATAACTTTGTTATTTTTCATCCGATTTTGATGAAATTTTCTGTGTTGTGCTTGGTGAATTTTACTTAATTTTACAAAACTTTTTCATTTCAGCCCGGACTCCTCCTTTAATGTTAAACTAGGCTGCTGTCACTAATGGACGAATATAAACACGCAAATGAAACTGATAGTTGGTCATTTTCAAACGTGAGTGACACAACATTTGGATTGATAGAGGGGCGCATATCTTCACACTTGTAGGTTATGGAAGGATCATGACTACCATATTATAATGTAGGAGTGGCATATGTCATTACGAGTTGGATTTGAATTTTACAATTGGTCCTGGAAATTATGATTTAAAAAACAGTGCGTGAGTGACACAACAACAACAAAAAAGACACGGGTTTCCGACCATTTTTGGTCATGGTTGGATTTGTGCCCAAGTAGATATCTAAGGGTACCATAAGTGCTGGTATAATTATGTACATGAATAGTGTATCTCTCTGATATTTATTGTCTTTATCAATCATTCCCTCTCTGTGGAAAATGGTCCATCTGTATGTGTCGTGAGTGACACGACCAGTGCCTTAAATGCAACAATTCAAGTAAATAACTAGATCGAAATTACCTGTGTGTACATGTCGTGTTAGAGTATATAGCCCATGACAATTACTTTAAGCAAAAAACAAAACAAAAAAATCTGACAAAAGTGACTAGATATAAGAGTAAGATGCATTTAAAGCACCATAGTCCCATATGTGCAAATTCCTTTGTTATCAATTATTCAGCGTAAGAAAACTGGATCACATAATGTTTGAAATTAAATAATTTGTTGTATTGTAAAGAAGGCTTTGTGTTAATTTCAGATCCTAATTTGCATTTTCAAAGGCACAGCTTAAAATTTCAGCTAAATGTCCACTTTAGTTTGAAAATGACCAGTTATATCCACAATGCGGTTTATGCATTTTTCATCAGGAACGGATGTCGATTTTTGGCATCAGTCTATATAGAAGTAAAAGCGGCCAGAGAAAAAGTGTGCGTGCCCAGAATGTTCTGTTCGTTTTGATGGTAAATGCTTTGGCGTCAATCAAAAGGGCTTAATATCGCATAATGCGTGTGTGCATGCGCTTTACAAAAGGAAATAAAACACTAGTTATGTTCACACGGGACCATCGGGGTTTTAGTCCTCGAGAACAGTATCCTTAAGAATTTAAACACCGACGGCTTGTTCCCGAGTTACGTTCACACGGGGTGCTTGTCCTCGAGAACAGTGTCCTCGAGGACAAGCGAGCGGCTCGATGACCGGAAGTACAAGTTGTAGGTAGCGCGCGCAATTCATTTCCCCCTACGTCGCTCCAGTGGGGCCGGAAGTTTAACCTATGCAAGGGGTCACTCTTGTCCTCGAGAACACTAACTCTAAGCTGAAATCCCGTCCACACGGTCAAACGCGCGATCGGGGACCACCCACCCCTTGGAGTTAACTTGGAGTTAAGAGTCTTAACCCTAAGATCTGTCGAGAACATAAACACCAAGTTGTCCTCGAGAACATAAACACCAAGATCGTTCACACGGGCCTTAACTCTACGCCATAATGTTATGGTTACTAGTAATTGTAATATTATCGATTCTTGTGATTATGTTATCGATACTGTCTCTTGGCCACGGTTATTATTAAAGCACACATCGACAACCTAATACTCGTCTGGAAATATCTGTTTCTGTCATTTATGGCGGTGTACATAGCTCGTGGTTCAAATTTATAGGGCCTAAAATAGTTTTTTAACCACCCAGACTGCAGATATTCAAGCCTATTATTCTGAGGGCCAGGCGTTCCGTTGTACTTACGGTGATTGGTTTAGGTTCGCTTTTGCATATTTTGATGTTGTGTAGCAATATGCAGTGGTCAAGAGCACCCGCTGCGGCGAGAGGGCGTTAACTCTCCCGGGAGCCACTCCCGTGCTCCCGTTCCGACTCGAGCGTGAAGTCAACCCGTAGTTTAGTGGGTAAGAATACTCCTTATTTCTTTGCTAATCTTAATCATGATGATAAAGTGAGAATGAAAGTGGAATTGAAGAGTGGAAGTGAAATCAATATGATCAGTGAGAGGAATAATTGAAGAACTGGGATTTGGAAATCGTTATCGTCAGAGAAGAAGCATTGTATGATTTGTTTAACATTAACATGGAGCTTATGATGTCATAGGATATTCATGTTTCAACATTAACTCTAGTGATGTCGAAATGCAATTCTTGGATAGTGGTGATGAAGATGTTGGTATTGTGGCCGGGTCACCGTTCATGGAAGACAATGATATCTTTGTGCGGCCTTCGGCATCAGATCAGTTTCAGTAATGACTCCGTGTGTTTGTGTATGATTGTAACCGAGTGTTGTTTCCATGTTGGATAGCGAGGAAATTTGTGGGTAGACCAGCTTGCACCTAATAGTAGTATCGGTATGGAAGGTAGAATCTAGCAGGTTCAAATGTGACAGTGAACTCTGAATGAGGTACCCGTTACTATGGGTATTCTAAGGGAAGTTCTGCTGTGATGACCCTCAACCCTCAATCTGAGGGTCGGCCTAGTCTAGAACTTGTACGATGAGCCCTTATCACCAGTAGGCCTAATCTGTAGATTCTCATGAGTCGAAGTCGTGTGAAGAGTCTGTATCTTATACTGGTCAGTCTGGCTATTCTGACAGTTTGCATTCCACGGTTATGCTCATCTCCGTTCATGGAATAGTCGTGAGAGTGTGTCCGCTCCTGGGAATACTGAGCTAGGTTCGTGTGACAATTTGTCAGAGCACTGTAGCAGCCGCCCTAGTGATATTGTTCACTCGCACGAGCCTCAGTCGCTAACATCTACATCGTTCAATAACCTAATGCCTAAATTGCTTGTCAATTAAGCGCCTCTGTCTCGAGTGGCAGTTTGCTCGGGACAGTTTCACATGAATCAAACACGCCTGATCTGCGTAATGAAATGCGCTCGTCGTGTCGTGTAACAAATTGCGCTTGCCAGATCCGTATGAGAAATCTAAGATCAGTAATCTTGCTAGTGTAAATACAAACCAGTCAGCAAGAGTACACTCACTCACACACACACTTACAACACACACAGAGATCACCACCAAACACTACCCCCACCTTCACGTACCACCAGCAACATTACTCTCACGCCACACACAGTGTCACATACAACAGAAATCACCCACATGCTAACCACACCTATCTATCCTTACTACATTGGCAGTCAACAGAGCCCAATGCCCCCCAGAGCTAGACAGCCAATGTTCTCAAACACAGGCCCTAATACATAGCATCAACAAAACAGACGTTCGCCCCACCTGCCCATCACACACGTGGCTACCATAGATGTGGATGATATACCCCCTACCAACCACCTGATGTCGACGTCCCAACCAATCATCTAGATGTACCACCTCCCAGAGATGTTGATTGCCTTTACCAGACCATCAACCACCTGCAGAGTGCAGACACCCCTACCAATCGTCTAGATGTAGCACCTCCCCAGAGATGTTGATGCGCCACATGACCTCTATGCACCTGCAGATTGCCTCCATGTCCAACAACTTGCTTACTACTATAGATGTCCTCTCCCCTCTGACACTGAGAGCCCTTGATACCAGTGACCCTCTACATCCCTATGTAGTGACCCTTATCTCGTATCTACCCCTCGCGATTTCCATCTTAGGCATCACATGACAGTTTCTATAAGTCCCTGTGTAGGTGATGTATACCCTTCCAGCTAGTGGACCGTGCCGGTGCAGCAACTTGTCCACCCACCGGTCACTCCATTATCCCATCATGGACTACGCCTTATGGTTCCAGTCTAACTTGTTCAGCCACAGCAGACAACCATCCTCCAGAGTCGAGTGTTCTGAACTGTAGCCCCCCCCCCCAACTTGTGTTACAATCCTCCCCTAATGCATGCCTTCCCTTCCCATTAGGCACTTGTTAGGCCCTCATGCCTCACACACCGGGACTCTGGTTTGTTTCGACTTATTCATGCCGCTCTTTTGGTTGTTTTTATGATTGTTTTCTATTGCAAACCACAGGATAATTACTAGCTTTTATTGGGAGTTCATCTATTTGGTCGTTAGATGTTTATATATTGGGTAATTATTAATGGGAAAAGGGTATTTTATTAATTATGTATGTTGTGATAATGCTCAAGGGTTGTTATGCTATATTTTGATATGTCGCTTAGTTCTGATTCCAAGGAAAAGACAAAAAGATAAGGGATATCAGGATACAGATATAAGGTTAACATACTTGAATTATTGTGAAGTTGTTATAGTGAAGATCTCATTGATACATGTTTTACGGTTTCTTTACCTTGTATAATATGTAATGGTGCACTTAGTAGTTGACCTCGTTATATTGAATGTGATTGTATTATAATCTCAGCTTAATTGGATGCACAGTGATTGTTCTGTAAAGTTAATTTTGGTTTATGGCAAGTGGACTGTAAAGATAATTTGATATATAGCGTGTGTACTGTAAAGATGATATGGTTCATAGCGAGTGTACTGTAAGGATGATTTGGTTTATAGCGAGTGTACTGTAAAAATAATTTGGGTTATAGCGAATGCACTGTAAAGATAATCTGGTTTATAGCAAGTGTACTGTAAATGTTAGTTGTTGTATAGCGAGTGTACTGTAAAGATAACTTGGTTTAGAGCGAGGGTACTGTAAAGATTATTCGATACTTTTCCGGTTATAGTAGGCCTGCTCTGAAGCATCAAATACTTTGCAGTATTAGAATACACGTTTGGTTTTGCTATCTGGATAAAGTATGTTTTCCCCAAGTTATTTTGTTAGCTTATTATTGACCAATAGTAATATGTTTTGCACTGATAGTTTGTAAAATGTTTAGGATGATATCTGCATGTCATGGATTGTAGCCTTTTAATACAAAGTGATACTATCTTGTTGTTAATGTTTTAGAAATGTTTAGCTTTAGTGCGTTGCATTTCCAATGTAATTGTATGTTTCAACCCCACAATTTTTAGAATAGGTTTAAGGTAATTGATAGGACCTACTGTTTGAGCTGGAATATTTTCCCTTGTTTAATTTGTTACAGGAATGTACAAAATTTAAAGGCTTGAGAAGTATATTAGCATACAATTCGGTTCGTCCCTATGACTAATTAGGAGTAAACTTAGTGTATTGTTGATCTTTCTTGTGATGTAGTTAGCTGTATAGATCTTCAATGAATACCGCATGGTTTTATACACAGTAATATGCATGTTATTGTTCGTTGAGTTAGAATCATATCGCTATATACCCACTATCTTATTGTTGGTCTTGATCTAGATTAAGGTTAGTCCTAGAAAGACATTCGTTTAAAAGATACTTGTGTCAATCGTATACTTCACTGTTTTACAATCACAGTATATTGAATCGGTTATATGTTAATAAGTTGATTGTTAAATGCCTTTAATTGATATTACAGAAGTTAGTATAGTTAAGTACTAGCAGTTTTGTTTAAGTGGTTCTGACTGAAATAAGATTTCAAAAGTTATTGTTCCAAGTTTAACTGTTAGCATTTCCTTGTGCATTTTGTGGAAACCGTTAGGCCTATTATGTTTTCTTTTTGAATGTTTAGTTTGAAACTGTTTACAATCGTGTTCTTATGGGGAGGAAAGAAAAGAAGGAAATTAGCCACGCCATAATGTTATGGTTACTAGTAATTGTAATATTATCGATTCTTGTGATTATGTTATCGATACTGACGATCGGTCTCTTGGCCACGGTTATTATTAAAGCACACATCGACAACCTAATACTCGTCTGGAAATATCTGTTTCTGTCTAATTCTGGCGCTAAGTTAACTCCAAGTTATCCTTAAGGACTATGTTCTTAAGGATAACTTGGAGTTAACTTGGAGTTAAGGCCTACCGTGTGAACGCTACTAATATGCACAATGGATAGGACAATCCAACGATGGATCCCTAATTGTTTTCTTTTATACTGGTTGTATAAACACTTTCTTTCCCCCCCCCCCTCTTTTTTTTGTTTTTTTTTGTTTTACTATAAAAAATATTATATTGATACTCACAGGGAAAGTGTCAGGTGCAATATAGGGTAGTGAGAATTCCTTGTTGAGGTGATTCAGAGGAGGGTCTTGTTCCATTACCCATCGCCGAGAGCTTCGAGGGTTCATTAGCATAATGTTACTAAACAAGAATTATTAAGGTCAAGAAAATATAAACATACTTTTGTTACAAACATGCAAACACAGTTTTTGATAAGCAGTAATGCGATATATTTGACCGTAAAAATTGAAATACAATTCGTTTAGGGATACAACCTGGTTTCGGTTTAATATTGTTTTTAAAAAAAATATGGTCTATGTTTACAAAGAGTGCATACGGCCAAAAAGAGTTTTAAAAAAATTCAGACCTTACATGCTTTAGTATTTCCTATTTTCACTATTATTTTTAAAGTAATGTAATTTGATCTCAGGAAATTTTATTTTTTTCTCAATATAATTCGAAGTTAAAGCAAAAAAACGATGTTAATTTTTAACACATCAATTAAATTATAGACAATGGTATCTCAGAAAAAAATAGGAAGCAATCCATGTGTTTTATATAAGATATTCATATCAATTCTACTCTATGTAAAATGTAAAGTTAACGTATACCAACGTGCGGTATTAAATCGTAATTAAACTAGGCGCGTCCATTATCTAAGAGGCCAGACACAACAAAGTGACGTTGGAAAATACGGCTGAGAAGCGCAGAAATCTATACAGCTGGCTGCAATACTAAATTAGCTCACAAAAACTCGCGTAAGAAGACTTCCCTGCAGTGGAAATGGTATTGTCCGTTCGGTTGAGCAATCTACTCATTGAGACGAAAGATATTGATGAACTTTTATCATGTTGTAAGTTAATAGATTCTCCAGACCAGATGGAGGAAATACACATTTGGGCAAGCTTATAACATTATTATGCTGAAGTTGTAATCAGAATATTGCATTCATATAAATTGATGCTCAAAACAATGACATATGATTGTGAACTTGTCAAAGTCTTGTGAAGACGCCGTTCACATGTTTCTATGCGATATGCATGTGATAGCGTAAATATTGACTAGTCGAGGAAAGAACCTCTTATGATTATTGTTCAAAGTGACAGGACTTTTTTTAAAATCAATTAAAATGAATGTACCATCTCCGGAATGCTGAGAATTCAAGCTCTTTTAATTGCCCTGTGATCAATAAGCTATAATAGTATAATGCGGCATCGAGGATCAAAACTATGCAGCGCATGCCTATTTTAGAGCAAAATATACCATATTGTACAGGAATGTGATCTGTCTAGGCTTTCGAATTGACACAAGTGACAGGACTTTTTTCCCTTTGCAATAAGTTATTCCTATTTTTGAAAAATTCAGACTCTTAGCGTACTTATTCAAGTTGATCATTCTTTGAAAAGGTAGCTGCTCGCCACAATAAAGAAAATAAAGTGAAAAACTGTCCAAAAACAAAAAAGTCTATGGGCGCGCTCGCTTTGAGTAGAATGGTAGCGCCCTCTATCTCTTAAGTTTACAACTAGAATTGATATGAATACATTTAATTTCTACTATTTATGGCTCTTAATTAATAAAAAATCTAATGGCCGGTCGTATTTTCATAAAATAACAAAATACTTTTTATTAGATAACACTATTTTGCCTTTTTCACTCACATAAATACAATTGCAACTGATTTTAAAGCTTATAACACCAAACTAGCACATCGATGATGTGGTGCTCATCCGGCATCTCGAAAAGAAATAAACGCAGTTTTTAAATTTCGCATAAATTAACATAAATCATTTTCTTGTCAAAATTTAAAAATTCTGTGTAGTTTGGTGAACCTCATACCAGATGATACCAGAAAAAAAACAAATCAAAATCAAAATCAGTTACAAATAAAGATATTCAGCATTTTTTGTTGAATTTTGGAAAAAAGCGCATAAATTAGCATTTTATGTGAAGTTTTAAAAGTTCTTTGGAGAAGATTAGAATGCCTCACCTAGTGCTATCATTTGAAGCAAGCAGAATTGAAATCGGACTTGAAATAACGAAAAAGAAGCATTTTAAAGTGTGGACGACAGACGACGGACGCCACGCCACGGCATAAGCTCATCTGGCTCTACGAGCCGGATGAGCTAAAACATAAGTTTGTAGAGTCCCAGGAAATCGATTCAATTCATTTTTGGAGAATTTTCCAATCACTAGGAAATCGCTGCTACGTCTCCTCTGATGATATTATAGCATTATTCAATGTCAATGAGTGCAAGGGTTCCGAATATTACATGAGCGTGCAAGTTTAACCTTGATCTATTCAACGACGCGAAGCGGAGTTGAATAGATCAATGTTCAACTTGCACCGAATGTAATATTCGAACCCTCGCACGAAATAAAACGTTGAGTATTGCTTTTATACAACACCCGATGACTACTGGTTTACTAGATTCTAAATGTTAAGTTCTAATTTAGCCTAGACTCTAGATCTAGCCAAAAGAATCTTCAAACGTGAAAGTTAACTGTTCGCTTTAATCATTACTCACCAAACTTAATTAATTAAGCCTCGCAGTCAAACACTCAAAGCATTGGTAAAAATCCAAAACGATAAACTTGCAAATTAACACTTGTCCCAGTCTAACAGCTGAACATATAATTATTAGCAATCATGTTCCGTATAGAATCTATAATTATGTGGAATTTAACTGCATATGCATGCACTGAACTGCATCGCGTCGGCCCTTCGCGCACAAAATTGGTTTAGTACGCAGTGTATGCAGCGCATTCGCGCATGTATGTGTATGTAAATGACTTGTATGTGTGTAGATCTACGTGTCATGGATCTATTGCTAGGCGTTGAATAGATTCATGGATATTGCACGGCCTACATCATCACTGTTCAATAGCTGATTCCGCTGAATGTCATGTGACCCACATTCATCCAATCAGCTTTCAACAATTTTTGTGTTTGTTGTATAATGACCATTATACAACACACACAAAGATTGTTGACAGCTGATTGGATGAATGTGGGTCACATGACATTCAGCGGAATGAGCTATTGAACGAGTGATGACGTAGCCCGTGCAATATCCAAGAATCTATTCAACGGCTTGCAAAAGATCGATGACACGTATAGATCTACACACTGAAATTACATACACATACATGCGCGAATGCGCTGCATAGCTGCGTGTACTAAACATATTTTGTGCGCGTAGGGCCTAGGGCGACGCAGTAATATAGTACAGTGCAGTGCAGTTAGTTAATTCAGTGCAGTTAAATTCCCACAATTATAGATTCTACACGGAACACGATCGCTAATATGTTCAGCTGTTTAGACGGGGACAAGTGTTGATTTGCAAGTTTATCGTTTTGGATTGTTACCTTTGCTTTTAGTGTTGGACTGCGAGGATTAATTAACATGATAAATTAAGGTTGGACAACGCATATTCATTTGATATCTGGTGAGTGATGATTAGATCTAAATCGAACAGATAATTTTCTAACGTTGTCGTTAGATCCAGATCTAGAGGGTCTAGGCTAGCCTAGTAGGCTAAATTAGATCTTAACCTTTAGAATCTAGTACCGGTAGACATCGAGTGTTGTATAAAAGCAATATTCAATGTTTTATTTCGTGCAAGGGTTCGAATATTACATTCGGTGCAAGTTGAACCTTGATCTATTCAACTCCGCTGTCGCGTCGTTGAATAGATCAAGGTTCAACTTGCACGCTCATGTAATATTCGTAACCCTTGCACTCAATAACATTGAATATTGCTATATTAACTTTCATCATTTGAGCTAGAATATGCACGTTGCGAAACCTAATTGCATGTGTACTTATATGTAAAATAAATCAGTCTCTCCGCCATCATTGCCTTCCATGTTGTACATATTCTCTCTTCATAAACTTTGACAATTGTCGATTTTTCCTTTCTTTTAACATCAAACAACCCGCAAAGAATATTTTGCCATATAAAATACAGTATTCTAATATTTTTGTTTAGTTCTGTATCATGTTCATTTTTCAATCTCATCATATGATCATCATAGACATAATCGACATACGACATAATATGCTGCTCTCTACCTTTGCATAGGCTCCTTCTGTCCCTTTGCTTGATTTCGTTGTCTCATCAACATTACGCAGCCACAGAGAATAATGAAGAAGATTATCAAGAGCCCTCCTGCAATGCCAACTATTATTCCAACAATAGCTGTATCACTTAGGGAAGATTGCAAAGCTATATCTGAAACGGGATCAATGTTGCTGTTTTTAAAATCATTTTAGTTAAATCTAAAAAGTTCTTTCTAAAGATTACTAGACTAATTCTTTTGTAATTCCATTGATTTAATTTTTGTTTGTTGAAAAAGTGTATTAATCATTTATAATCAAGCCTTGACCATACACGTTAAAAAATGTAAACATATTTAAGAACATTTTCTTCAGCACCTCTTCTGTCATGTCCGTTTCAAATATCCTGAATCTGCTGTTTCTAATGTTCTCTAACTTAGTTATATTAAAGCCTGTGCTTAACGAGTCTACAAACATTCACTTCGAAAGATAATTTAACCAGGCGCAGGGTTTGTCGAAGTTCGACGTTACCCCATTTGTTGCTGTTCTTTTTTGTTGTTGTATTGTTCGAATTAAGCAGTTATAAACTATAAAGTTTGTTTCAGCCTGGGCTGGAATGCAGCTCCATGCATATCCTAAGCCCACATTAAATCTAACTTTCGAAAAAAAAAGTCACTCACCACTTTCACAAAGCTCGCCTGTTGTACCCACTGAACAACTAAGAGAAACAAATTAGGAAAAAAATTAGAAGAAAAAAAATAATAATATGCGTTAGGCCAGCCTTTGCCCAACATTTACATCACTCGACCTAGATAATCTAATATGGTTACATTAATTGTCTCGAATCGCGTAAGAATTGGGGAGAATTGCACTGAAAACCTAAACGGGTAGACCGACTAGCTTTAAAGCTAGTCGTAGTGATGCCCAGACTGACTAGCTTTAAAGCTAGTCAGTCACGACGGACTAGTTTTCCTTCAACACAATCCGCTTATTACGGACTAGCTTTAAAGCTCGTCCGTCTCTACGGACTAGCTTGAAAGCTAGTCCGTCAAGTTAGTCGGTCACGACGGACTAGTTTTAATGCTAGTCGGTCACGACGGACTAGCTTTAAAGCTAGTCCGTTTTGACCGACTAGTTTGATGGACTAGCATAAAAGCTAGTCGTAGTGATGCCCAGACTGACGAGATTTTGAGCAGGACTAGCTTTACAGCTAGTCCGTCAAGGTTTCAAAACTAGTCGGTCGCGCTTGTCTGTCGCGATGTTCTTACTTCTGTCTTGACCGACTAGCATTACGAAATAGCTTAATATGGCTTCATCAGCTTGTCAGAGACGTCAAATCTGAATATGAGAAAACATTTTAAAGATACGATTATTTTTTTTCACAAAAATTCAAGAATTTAAGCCAAAATCATTTTATTATGATGATATCAGAATACAGGAATTAATACAGTAGGCACAATTAGTTAACATTATGGCAATTATCAAATAATGTGATGTTGAGATTTAATTTGGAAAATCAAATGTGAAATAATTACACTGAAGCCCGGCCAAACAAACAAGTTAGATGCAATCCATAACGCTAATGATATGCATTTTGAATTTATACTTTATATGATTGCTTCCAGTGCGGCGATTTGATGTCACGACTGGGGGGGGGGGGAGGCTTAAAATAGCATTTAGCATTATATTCAACAAACATTTTGCCTCTTTATTAGCTTCACTAGCTGATCACTTTAAAAATAAAGGGGGACGATCTCCCAGAAAAAAAATCGAGGTGAAACGTCCCACTGTCCCCGGGCTTCCCCGCCAATGGCTTGCATCATCATTGTCTTGTTTGTTGTAGGCCTGCCTATTTTTGCATTTTCTACGCATATCTTTCTTGAGAGCCACCTCAGACTGAATCCCGCAATCGCGCCTCTAATCCAATATTCTGTTCTTTCAGATAGTAATCTAAAGAAATAGTGGCACATATAATTCTTAGAATTGAATTAATTATTTAATGTTGCTATTATCGTTGTCAGTAACACACACGCAATTTATAAATTAATTTGGCAAGACAGAATTTGTTTCGCGTTGGTGATTATAGTATTAATCCATGTGAAAAAATAACGATATCTATGAACTGAAAAATAAGGAATTCAAAAAGAGTACTCACACATATCACATGAAGGAGATCGCCATTATCATCAAAATCTTCAGTTTTACGGGGTATATGGGATATACAGATAATACAAATAATAGATGATGTCCTTTTCGCAATGTGCATGTTATTCACTCGATGCTTATTCACCTTGTATTCACTGCTGTTGCTTAGCCGGGCATTCACCAGTAATCTATAAGAATAGACCAGATTCTTGGGTTCTATAGTAACGAGGTATTCAATTAGCCTGTAATTAAAGAATGGAGAACAATAGTTTGAACCTACTCGTGAATTGCATTCTTGTCGTGATTGATGTTATGTATCGTAAGCTTTAAGATTGTCAGGTCAAAACAACCTTTGTTTGAGAATAATGTATTCACTTGATTACGTTCGGAAACATGCCGCTCTAAATTTACAATGGAGATAATAATTGACATTGCATCTGTGTGTATTTCAAAAGCTAGTCAGTCATTTCAATTGTAAGCGACATTGCAGCTATGTGTATCAAATCCTAGTCGGTCATTCTAATGGGTAAACTGAGGCTACCATTCCAATTTTATTGAGCTCGTCCGTTGCATCGACGGACAAACACCAAGTGTGACGGACTAGCTTTAAAGCTCGTCCGTCAAGTTGAGAGATTTGGATTCAGTTGTAAGCTAGTCCGTCTCGACGGACTAACATGACACACTAGCTTTAAAACTAGTCCGTCTTGACTGACTAGCTTTAAAGCTAGTCCGTCCACTGACGGACGAGGTTAGGTTTTCAGTGTGGACTACGATGAAATGGCAACTCGCATTCGGTACCAGTAAAGTCTTCATGACATCTAACTCCGGGTACCAGGCACTGGATTTTTATATACCATCTTTTAGGCATTAGGATTTCAAGGCATCCAAGGGCAACGGCAGTTTTTACCAAATGTGTAGGAGTTATATGTTTAGAGTATGTTCATTAGTTTCTGCATTATGTGCGAAGTATGCGAATTTTGAGTGTATTATTTTTCAGTTTCGGGTGTTTCCGTCGCCCCCCCCAGTCGTGACATGAAATCGCCGCGCTTGCCTACAATCTCATTTCGAGTAGATTGTAGGCAAGCGCGGAGATTCATGTCACGACTGGGGGGGGGGGGAGGGCGGAAACACCCGAAACTGAAAAATAATACTGAACCAATATCTGCAACATGTCCCCAAACTACCTGCGTATGGTTTTTCAGATTTGTCAAACTTCACGCTTAGAAATGTATAGACGAGGCTGTTGCCCGGGGGCTGTGGCAACAATAAATCCACAAGGCGTTCTACAAAATCCCTACGGTCAACCCCTGCAGCCGATGCCTCATGCCCTCGTTGGAAATTGGCATGATACAGGCTATGCCAGGGCGACGTTTTTACACTGGAGGAAAGATCTGAACTAGTATTGTTATAATGGTTGGAACTCACGTGCACGTCTGCAGGCTCGAGGCAGTTACGAAGCAAGTACCTCCGTTCATGCAGTAGTTGTCACAGGATGACGGAACTTAATGAAAGTGATATTAATAACGGATTTCACTTGTTAACAGAATGAAAGAAAGGTTTTCTACTCAAATGAATAAAACAAATGTGGCAATTGCATCCTCCAGTGAAGCTGCCAAGATTCTTAAACAGTCTAACTTGCTTTTTGAGAGACATTTGACATCTACATACATGTAAATCACATTTATGTTATGAAAGTTGGCTCTTACATCCGCAGTTTTCAACCTAAACAGTGAATTTCTACCTATATAAATACGTATAGCTTGTAAAGCCAACTGGGTAGACTCAAGGAGCTATATCAAATTGTCGAAAATGCATAATAGGAGATGTACAATTTGGGATTTTATCTACACTGGATCTGATTAAAATTTAGTACCTGCATTCTGGAAGGCAGATAACCTGAAAAGGTTTCCGCCAGATGGTACTTCTACAGGGTTTTGAAAGTTACTGAATGACGAATTGACGACTGAATCGAACACTGTTTCAGCCTCCACCGGGGTATCACCAAATATATCAATAGTCATATCGACTGCGATGCTTCCTGATCGAATTCCATTGATGATAACGCGGCCTCGACTATTAGGAACACCGGCGATTTGGAAGACCTTGAGAGCAAATGACATATTATTATTTCAGTATACGGATAATGGATGGTGTGGAAAACTGTCTATTGTTCTTTCAATTTGAGTATTTCTCATCAGGAGAGGCACTCTTAAGCTTATAAACCATGAATGGGGAGCTTATTAAAAGTTTTTTTTAATGGATGACAGAGGGCGTAATGTAGACTGTAAGTCACCGACAACTTTTTTTAACCACCAGTTTGAAGAACAAAGCTATTACCCAAGATTAGCGTTCTGAAATTTCGGCTGATAGACCGCTGTTACTAGGAAAAACTGCTCAATTTTGGACACGAAACTCGAAATTTACACTAGACAAGCCTGTTCGTAAAACTATACAGTATGCAAGGATCTAGATTTTGAGCCTTTTTACAACATTCGTCCGTCCATACAATAACGTTCTATACTACATCCTGCGTCTTCCAGCAAAAACCCGGTTAATATCCTGTGAACAGTGGTTATTACTGCGCTAGTGTAGTGCATACCATTCCCTTTCAAATTTTGAAATATATTTCATTACAGTAAAAGGGGTAGTAAACATTTTCAGGAGGCCGTCCATACTCACGAGTGCATTTAGTTGCCTCCGAAATGTATCAAATTCTGCACCATCCATTTGTCTGAGGGCAGCAGTTGGGAAGGCACCAATGCCGTCAATCGCTACAATGATGATCGTTGTTACTAGCCTTCTTGAGTCTGATTGACGAGAAATCGATTGGAAGAAATAATGTAGTTGTTGTTAACATGATGAATATTGTTAATACATTGACGACAATTAAAATCGTAACTCATTGAAATAACTCTTTTTGCGAACATGATAATAAACATATAGGTCAGTATAGAATCCCCTGAAATTTGTAAACCAATATTCAGATAGGGTACATGCAGGTAATATTTGCCAGCAAACACCTGAAGCAAATCATGTCGTGACCGTCGACCGGTGTGAGCGCCATAATGTTGTTCATATGATCTATACGAAAATCTATCGTCGTGAGAGCATCTGATGCCGAAAATTCTCTGACAAAAATTGCTGAAAACCAACAAGGTACGTAAAACTTACGGCATTTTTTGTTATACCCTGATGTAAAATTTGAAATTTCAAATAAGTAAGCTTATATTTTCATTTTGATCATACTAGCATGTACATGTCAATTTGTTTGATTGAAGGGGTGCAATTTGGCATTGAATGCTTGCCTTACATAGCAACATTAGTGCAGGTAATATGGGCAGTCCAAAATGGAAAAGATTTTAGTACTTGGTATTGGGATGACGAATCAATTTCTTTGCTACGATTTTGGGGGTATATTCACAGTATACAACTAACATAAATAACTTATTGTAGCCCTATATTGTATTTAATATAAAGTATTTAATGAAGCATATCAATTCTACTCTATGTAAAATGTAAAGTTAACGTATACCAATGTGCGGCATTAAATCGTAATTAAACAAGGCGCGTCCATTATCTAAGAGGCCAGACGCAACGAAGTGACGTTGGAAATACGGCTGAGAAGCGCAGAAATCTATACAGCTGGCTGCAATAATAAATTAGCTCACAAAAACTCGCTTAAGAAGACTTCCCTGCAGCTGGAATGGTATTGTCCGTTCGGTTCAGCAATCTACTCGTACGTGGAGATGAAAGAAATTGATGAACTTTTATCATGTTGTTAGTTAATAGATTCTCCAGACCAGATGGAGGAAATACACATTTGGGCAAGCTTATAACATTATTGTGATGAAGTTGTAATCAGAATCTTTATTTCACATAGATTGATGTTCCAAACGATTATTGATAAGTAGTGATCTTGTCACCCTTGCGAAGACGCCGTCCACATGCGATATGCATGTGATATGCGGAAATATCGACCCATCGAGTAAAGATTCTATTGTGATACTGTTCTAAGTGACAGGACTTTTTCTTAACCAATCGAAATGAATGTACCATCTTTGGAAAGCTGAGAATTCAAGCTTTTAAAAACTGCTTGATCATTAAGCTGTAATATAATTATGCGTTATCCAGGAAGATGATTTTGTGGCGTATGAGCTATTTTGAGAGCAAAATTGGCCATATTGTACAGGAATTTGATCTGACTAGGATTTCGAATTGACACAAGTGACAGGACTTTTTTTTCCCTTTGCAATAAGTTATTCCTATTTTTAAAAAAATCAGACTCTTAGCGTATTTATTCAAGTTGATCATTTCTTTGAAAAGGTAGTTGCTCGCCATAATCAAGAAAACAAAGTGAAAAAACTGTGCAAAATACAAAATGTCTATGGCAGCGTTCGCTTTGCGTAGAGTGATAGCGTCCAGTTACTTTTCAGAAACAAGCGTTTTACATTAATTAGAAGCTCGAGTCCATACTTGGATGGCCTTCCCTGGGATGTAAGGAACCTCATGTACAGTGGCGTATCCAGGCGGGGGCACAGGGGACGCTCTATAAATGAAAAATACTCGTTGACTATAATTATGTTAAGGTCAGGACATTTTGGCGGTTCAATCCCTTTTGGAGCCTTCCGCCCCTCTACTTTCAAATGCTGGACCACCATTGATCTATCATCATACGAACAGCATGCCTAGTCTGCATGTAATATTCGTAACTGTCCCTCCTTATACAAGCCAGTCAGGATAGTCGCCTTTCTTGCCATGACCATTATGCCATCAAACATTCCAAGAAACGTTTAAAGTTTAACCCTCTTCTGACTGGGCTTGACATTTTCAGGGGGGGGGGGGTAGGGGTCGATTTGACCCCCCCCCCCCTGAAAAATTTTGCGCGAACGTCGCTGCACAAGTAAAGTGTGTCACTGATATGTTTTTTGGAGAAAAAAAAATTTCACGTATTTAATTTATGCTAATTTATGCATATTCATGTATGCAAATTAGATGTTTTTTTATTGAAATCGTTAATATTTCATTAATAAATAAAGTTATGAAGCCCAATTTTTTTTCCTATAAGTTGCTAGTACCAAAGTCAATTTCTTATGTGTTCTAATTTTTTTATTTCTTATGTATTTCTTTGTTTTTGTATTTTTTTTTATGCTTGAGAATTTTTTTTGGATCAATATAGAGACAAATTCAATTAATCCAAAGGATCAGAAGGCACAATTATCAGTGTTATAAAGCAATTTAGGAAAAGCACAAAAGTACACAAACGCATGCAAAATGACGATTTCTGTTCAAATTGGGCCTGACATGCGATTACATAATGTTGCGTTACGCAACAACGGAGAGTCCAATCTTTTCGAAGTTGAGCGCTTGGTTGCGATTTGCAGCGGTTGCGCGGCATTCGCGGATTTCGTACAGGGGTGGGGTCAAATTGCCCCCCCCCCCCCCCAGTCAGAATAGGGTTAAGGAAAAAACACAATAAACACTCTGTTCTGTCCCCGACATAACCACATCGGCACTTTTGGAAATAAAAAGTGTTCGCTGCAAATTTTGAAGAGCATACCTCTACAATATTATGTACGGTGACCTTTTTTCTTTTTCTTTTTTCTTCAAAAAATAAGCTGTGTTTTATTTATTCAGGAACAAAATTTGAATCTTCTTTTTGTCTCGGGCTCTTGCCCTCCCCATAGTAATGAAATGATTATTATAATAATAATAATAATAATAATAATAATAATAATAATAATAATAATAATAATAATAGTAATAATAATAATAATAATAATAAATAATAGTAATAACAATAATGTAACAAGTAAATTAGATGGTTTGACTTACAAAAACATTGGCCTCTGTATGACACACGGGGAGGCGCACAAGAAACTATCGGCTCTGAAACAAGAGATGAAATTATTATTTATATTTTACAAATGCAGCAACTGTGAGAAAGTAGAGTGGGAATTAATCATCTTAGGAAGGGCTGGCAGGTTACACAAAGGGAAAAATAATAACGTTCCAGTCCTTTTGAAAAATGAATAATTCTCACTCAACTTTTGAACTAAGGCCAGTATTCTCAAAAGCCGTCTAACTTTAAGCCTAGCTTAAATCTGTGGTTTAACTATGGCTCGCTAAAAGGGAATCAGTCTGTCTATGTTGCATGTTCTTATCACCTTCACTGAATTCTAGAATCGTGTTCTAATTGTAAGGCAAACTTTAGCACTTATCATTCCCAAGCAGTTTGTAATAGTTTTATTACCAAAAATTATGATGAATCAAATATCTACTGTTCTAGATTGTGTCACATTTTGCTACCCATAGCTAAACCACAGATTTAAGCTATGCTTAACTTTAGGACACCTTTGTGAATCTGGGTCATAGTGCTCAGTTTATTTGTTTCATACCTCAGAGATAGAAAACAGTTTTTTATCTTAAATTTGAAGAATATTTAACGTTGCGCCAACTGATTTAGGATGACTAAAACTACCACTTTTAGAGTATTGATTACTTGTGCAGCGCCAATACAGCGTGTTCCAAAAAAAAATCCCTCTGATTGGGCGCTTAATAAATTATAAAATGAAGTATTATTGCCAAGTTGATATTAATATGTTGAAAGCCCATTTAATTTTGTGACTTGTGTAAAATTTCATTGGTCTAGCCTCATTGGTTTTGAACAAAGAAACTATTATGTAACAGCAGTGCATTTTAGCCCATTCCAAGTTTGCAGATACTGCATGTGAAAGCAAACACAACCATTGAAACTGAAGTTTGATTAGTTGTCATTTATATAAAACAGCTGAACTTTATTTCAATAAAGACCTATCTCAGTTGCCATGAGTCTAGTTTACGACTAGTTCGTGAATATACCCTCTCGAGTCGTGGAGACGTCTTCTGAGTTTCCAGGGAGCTAGCCGCACAAAAATCAAACGGAAATCTAAAAACACTGTCAAACAGGTTTGATATTTCTTTACCAGTAATTTTTAGTCAAAGCAAAATCGATGCAATATCACTGCGACTTGCTTGCGACTGGATAAAACTGAACATGTTTGACTTTTTAAAACCCTTTTCCAGTTGCGAGCAAGACTGGATAAAACTGATCATGTTTGACTCTTTTACAGACCTTTTCCAGTTGCTAGCAAGTCGCAGTAACGTCCCTGAGCGTTTTGGCCGTAACTGATTTTGTACATGTCTGGTAGACTGATGAGTCGCCTCGTTTTAGTAAGTGGAAAAAACAAAAACAAACAAACAAAAAACATACATGTCTCACCCCCCCCCTTTTTTAAAAAGACTTTTGACTAAGTTTCAAGCAGGCACGTAACTAGGATTTTTACGGAGGGTTCGAAATCTGCAAAAGTGGACAAAAGGGTACATAAACTTTTTTTTTCACGTTAGCGGCGGGCGAGCAAAAAGGTACATCAAATTCTTTTCACGTCACGTTTGTCGATAAGCGGGGGGGGGGGGGGGGGGGGGGGGGGGAAGGGTTGTACTGTTCAAAAATTTTCGGCCTGCGGTCAAAACAGTTATTTGGAGCATATGCAGTTCTTCCAATGAAGGAATAGGCCTATTAAAAATTTTGCAGGGCCGTGGCAGAGTTTCAAGTCCCCCCTTTTTTTTTCTTTGTGAAATGATTTTTTATCGCGTGATTTCTGTCGAATACTCATGAATATTCATCGAAAGGTGATGAATAATGATATCTCGTTATCCGACCCTACTACATGTAGTATAATAACACAATTAGCGTTTTGAACTTATGCCACATTCATAATTTTCAGTCAATAGTCATGAATTTCCTACATTTTAGATTTTGGTCTTCAAAACTCCTGGAAATTATTTTACAAGATGTGGTGAGAAGGAAGCAACAACCCCGTTTTCATGTTTATGATAAAATCTTAATATATTTCGATCTTGGCAAACGATTAACACACAGTTTTAAAATGCAATTATCTGCTGCTGCTGCTACAGCGCCTTGTATTTTGCTTTAAAGTATACACACGGAGAAAATACACAATATTTGCTAATAATGGCCAAATTGCATGCTGCTGAATAGATTTTCCTTCGTTTATACGATTGACATGCTGAAAATGACTTGAATCTCTCAGAAATAGCTGTAAATGGTTTTTAGTGTTTTTGTTTAATCCACCCCCAAATGGGCCGCTCGGCGTGCGAAGGAGCTCCTGTCTTGTGACGTCACACCTTGGACAGCTCGAACAACAGCTAGCCAGCTGATCTGAGCTTGCGCGCGCAGCTTGATGCATGTGCATGTACTGTGAACGGTGCGGCCCGTTGGTTGTTGGTGAAGTGTTTAATTTGCCGATTGACTCGGACATTTGGAGATATAATGCTTAAAATTCCACGTAAATTTATAGTGACTTCATTCTTAAGAAGACTTATTCTGTGTTGAATCTATATTGATTTTAATATGATTGTTTCTTTATAATCTGAATCCTCTAAATAAGGTTTTAGAGCAAAATATAATCATGCCACCGTCATGACTTTCCCAACTAACTTACACGGATTAACACTACCATCATTAGTTTGACAAGGTGGTCATGTCACATTTCCTCCAAAATTCCTTATTTATCGAAATTCAATGGCTGAAAGACCAGAAACGTCCATTAAATAAAATCAATACATATTGAAGAGACAGAATATTTTAGAATCAATTATGTAAGCATTGATTTGTTTGCAATATTTACGGTCTACTAATTTAGTTTTGCTGAATTCTTACACACGCAACGGGATACCAGTCCGCCAGGAGCGGATGGAATATATATAGTCGTCTCTCGTAAGACTGCTGCTTTTATCACGAATGCAAAATCTGTCAAATCCATTGCAACAAGGTCGAATCTACAAAATAATGTTATTTCATTCTGAACAATATCTAAAACCATGAAAATGGTTCACATATACTGTAACTGAAGAACTAAGGATCCGAAAGTTTGGACGAATTATTGTTATAGAGAAAGTATCTCGGGATCTGCATAATAATATAAAGACTTACACAACCAAATGAACAATATCAAGACTATGATAACCTTACAATATAGATATATAGGATTACTGGTTATAATAATTTGTCATGAAAACAAAACTAAAAGTGTGATTTGAACAGTCCATAATAAAAACAATGTCACTTTGTTTTATTTTTTGTTTTCACTCACTCTCGTGCTGAGGATAGGCCTATTTTAATTATATTTTGATATCATGAAAAAGAATACATTATTGGAACGGAATAACTTAAATATATGGACAAATGATAGAGGAACAGTCGGCAAGATATATCATTTGACCAGTCAGGGCCTTGGGTGAAGATAAAAAGAGAGAAAGAAAGTTTTGAAGTATCACAATGTGCAATGTACGCAATATAGCACAGTACGGGATACGTGCATGAAGTGGACACAGTACGGGTGCCCACGCTGTGACGTCATAATCTCGACGCCCTTGCGGGGTACCGCTGAAGCCTGAAAATGGGGGCCCTTCTTTGAAAGGTGATAACTCCCTATCTAAAAGAGATATTGACAAGGGGTTTAGATATTCTGAATCAGTAAATATTTTCCGTTGCAGTGGTATGAGTTTGGTTGCAATTAAAAGCAGTTTTGACTATCCAGTTGTCTACTTTAACCTCCGATAAAACAACCGAAAGTACAAAGGTGAGGCAAATTAATGAAATTGAAATGGATGTTATACACGTTTACCTTGGACTGTAACCTGGAAGTCACAAGATTGAGTATTACCGGCGGTATCAGTGGCTTGGCAGGTGTAATCTGTTGGGATATTGACATCGAGAACTGTTCCAGAAGCAGGGGTACAGGATATTGTAGGAGAAGAATCCACATTGTCTTCGGCTGTTATATCTAGCACAACAGCAG
The DNA here is from genome assembly GCA_940671915.1 of Paracentrotus lividus. Lineage (NCBI taxonomy): Eukaryota > Metazoa > Echinodermata > Echinoidea > Camarodonta > Echinidae > Paracentrotus > Paracentrotus lividus. The sequence continues at coordinate 2,700,026 of CALNVZ010003426.1, read as the reverse complement.
CTCCAGAGGCATTTATGTCTGCAGTCACATCTGGTGCAATACACTGTAAAGATGGCCTTTCACGATCTACCGGACAAAGATCAACTCGAGTGAAACACGACTATATTATTAAAATTTCGATCATTATGATTTGCTTTTCATTTGGATACAGAGATAACTAAATACTGTCTATGACATCCCTGGGTATGAGATCGTCCAATTAAAATATAAGTTTGGTTACAAGAAAATACAAAACAGAAAATATAAATAAATAAATAGAATCCAATGTTTTTGCACCTTAGTGCAATCATCAGGAAAATGAAGCCCTTAGTTAAAATTGGAGGATCCTAGGGTAAATTGGGGTAAGTGGGACACCTAAGCGTTTACGTAAGCATTACAAAAAAATGAAATACTCAATAAAGCAATCATATACCTCATTTTGAAGTTCATTTAGATATAAACATTTTAAAATTGTTTTGTTTAAAATTTCCGCCAAATGAAGGTTACGGTGACAGTTAATCATTACTACTCCATTGTCCAACTTACCCCGTCAAGTTGGGGCAAGTGGGACAGCATAATACATGGTATAAATTGTGGTTTAAAAGTGAGAAACAAAGATCTCTGTCTTTATAAACGTTGTGTATACATCTGGAATATCATTTCTAAGATATCATAAAAACTGATTACCAAACTTTTTTTGAAACATTACTTGATCACAACTCATCACTATTATTTTTCCTGTACACATTTCAAGTGATAAAAAGTGTGATTTTTTTTAAACAAATCAAAACTCAATAGCACTTTTTAGATGCGTGATTCTGTAAACAAAGCAAGCATCTCCTTCGTCCTTCACCTCTTTGTTTGTATAAAAGTAAACAAAAGATACAGTATTGAAAATAAATAGACCTTATTTCTTTCCCGTATTACAACTTTCTTCATTAGGGTGCTTTCGCTGGACTACGGAGGAGATAATCTAGAACGTTAGCATTATGAAAGGCTTTATTTTCAAAATAGCTCAAACCCCAAACTCCTGCATACTGTTAGTACAGGAAAAGGAGTGTGTAAAACTGGTATTTGCTAGAAACGGCTGGCAAGCGTTTAAGTTACAAGTTTTCGTGTGCACAAACGAGGGTTTCCCCTAGCTACAAGAGATAGCTCCCCGTTGTCAAAATCTACAACGCTATTTTGGGGAAATGTACGTTCTCCCAAAACGTAGAACGTATAGGTTCTCAGCGGAGAGTCACTTATAAGCCAATAAGCGAGCGCTTTGATAGGAATGTATACAGGCATTTCCCCCTTTGAGTTGACTAATCATAATGGCAGGGCGGTAGGTTATTTCTTTTCATATCAGCAATGTTTTAGGTCAGCTGTTATACGCATAGACGCATTTGACACAATAAAACCTTGGTATGAAAAAAAAGAAAGAACTAGGTATCCCCAGTAAAGTAGCCTTTTGATTGAATTCGTATTGCAACAATAGACGTTACAATATCTCACAAGCCAAAGGGAACATGTGCGGTTACCATTGGAAACTTTTATTCAAAGTTATTGAAGAAGATAGAAAACGAGGATTTGCAGGCATTTTGAAAATAGTGCCCTCTTTTATGCTAACGTTCTAGATAAGCTCCCCGTAGTCCAGCGAAAGCTCACTATTATCAAATCCAAACTTTACGAAAACTTAAGTTTGTAAGTCTGCATAATTCGACAATATCAGTGCCCCGTTTGAGACAGCAATAAAACCCGTGGGATGCTTAAGAATTTACATTTAAAAGCATTACATTAAAAAATAATACTTTTCAAAGCAATCATATTTCCCATTTTGAAGTTTATTTAGATATTAACGTTTTAGAAATGTTTTGGTTAAACTCCGAAGATGGAAGTGGCCTCCAGATGAAGGTCAAAGTGATATTATTAATCATTACTACTCCATCGTTCCACTTACCCCGTCTAATTGGGGTAAGTAGGTGCATAGAGGAACTGTGATATAAAAGTGCGGAATGAAGATCGTTCTTCGCAAACTTTGTTTATACATTGAAATACTTTTGAAATTGGTGCGTCAAATTTACCCCAAGCATGTGCAAGTAAAATCAAAACAGCAAAAAGCTAGAAAAAAAGCAACTTCATCCTGCTCCAAATAGCATAACTAAAAATTTTTTACAAAAATATCTTCCGCTTAATCACTTGGCAGGGGTGTTGTTACACATATTGCTATTTTAATCAGGATGAAGTTGCTGTTTTATAGCCTTTTGTTGTTTTGATTTTACTCCAATTCTGGCACAATTCGAAATTGACATGTTCGCAAACATGCGTCGCATTCATCCAAGCGTATAGATATAACACACAAAAATGGTACCCAAAGATGCGGGAGGAGTTACTCTTTCGGAATATGTATATGAATTTGGGGTTTATAAATTGTTTTTCTTTTTATTGACAGTTTTCTAGGTGTAAACTTTTTTTCTGACTCACTCGGTATAAGGCGATGGGTAAATCAGTTTTTTTGCTGCGACTTGTTCGTCCTTTTCGCCTGTGCTCAAGGTCAAAATTAGGATGTTAGATGCATAAAAAGTTTTAGGAAGAAATGCTTAGGCCTAGTTATTGCACACGACAAGCCTTTCGCTCCCTCTCTATCTCTCTCTGTTTGCTTACTTGTTTTTTTTTCTGTTTTGTTTTTCACTCTCTCTTATTTCAGTGGTGGTCTTGAGTGGAGTTTATTTGGTAGTTTTAGGTTAAGGGATATGTGAAGGGACAGGGTAGCATTTACAAAAGAAGGATGGGGTTAGTGTATATCGTTAGCATTACGGTATAAGATTTAGCAGCGTTGGAAAAAAAGGGGTTTGGAAATACCTTCGATACGGACATTGAAGCTACACTCATTGACATTCTGCGATGCATCCGTTGCCGTACAAGTGACCAATGTGTCCCCAACCATGAAGGAAGAACCAGAAGTTGGAGAGCAAACAACGCTTGGTGAGACATCAACAAGATCTGTCGATGTCGCGACGAACATCGTTGTTTGGCTATTCGTTCCGGATGCAGCAGGGAGAGTCATGTTTTGCGGACAGTTTACCGTTGGAACCTCTACATCTGTGTATTTTTGGTATTTTGAAAAAGAAACTCGGTATACTTTGGGAAGAGCACAAGTGGATATTGCTCAGAAATATTCAACGGTTTGAAGAATCCGTTCTAACGCTGCCTCCCCCCCCCCCCCACGACAAATATCAGTCTGGACATCGATTTTGATGGAATTACAAATATTTGTATTTTTAATGATAATAATGTATAGAAAATGAAGGAAACAAATCTTTTTCGTTTTTTTTTTCTAACTCATGACCTGACGTTTATAATAAAATTTGCTTTTGGCATGCCTCGGAAAATTTAATTCTAATAAACATATTTTAAATGTAACTATTATAGCCCTCAGAATAAAAAAGAGGTCAATATCAACATCATGCATTCCAAAGTTTACATTTAATAATTCCACTCTCTCACACACATCAAATGTATTACAGGATCATTGAAACATAATTACCTACAATTGAGACATTTTATTTACTTATTTCATTATTATTATAATTACTATCATTTTTGGGGTAAAAATATTTGTTTAAATCGTTTCATTAGATGCGTTCCCAAAGCGTCTTTAGAAAATGTTGCAAAAAAGAAAAAAGTAGCAGGACATTTTCAATTATGGGCGCCAAGTATAAAATTCGCCATAAATCAAATACGGGAGTGTGGTTTGGCTTCATACCTGAAACAATTACAACAAATGAACACGTCTCATTGTTTCCAGCCTGGTCTGTAAAGACGCATGTTGTCAATGTTTGACCAACAGAAAATAGAGTACTTGAAGTAGGATTGCACGCAATATCTGGTGAGGAATCAACATTGTCCGTTGCTGACACGCTGTAGGTCACAGCGACCGATGACTGCCCGATTGGTATCTCCTGAGTTGGAAGAGATCCCGGGCAAGATAGAACGGGTCGTTCTTGATCTGTAATGAAACATTCAATACGAGTGCGTATCAAAATGCATTCGTAGTAACAAACCGGCTACGCATTGAAAATGACATTATGCTTTGACAGATTTTTATATCTGTAGTAACATATTTTCATTTGACGGATTTCATGTATTTATATGTATACCGTTTTTGTCAAAAGTTAAATGTATTTTCTTTTCATTTTATGTTATTCATTCATGGTATTGAAGGTATACAAATACCACCTAATTCAAGATTTTCCACAGATTGTTGTACGGGACATAAACAAAAGAAAAGTCACACTTTCATGAATTAACCAGAATTTGACACTGAGTGACAAGTATATGCAAATATAGGAGGACCTATATTACAATAAAAAGATTGTCAGAAGTGGAAAGCATGTTTATAAAATTAGTATGAATAATGCTCACACTCTGAAACCGATTTATGTATTACATAGATCCTACAATCACTAAGAAAGGAAACTTGTAACTTCATCAAAGGGCCTACATTCTTGTATATATCATTTATTTATCATAAGAAAAGATGAATAAACAGTTGCTGCGGTGCCATTTTTATTTTTTTTTCATTTATACATAATTATTTTGCACTGACAAAGAATGTGTGATTTATACATATTATCTATTTTATCTCAATGAATATTATCATCAATCCGGTAAACTTGAACAACATCAGTCCTTTATGAATCTTTTAATGGAAAATTGTAAATTAATTCAACAACAGGGACGTGGTGATCCTCGAGAGAGAAGGCAGGTGGTTCCAAAAAGGTGTAATGGAAGCTATCTGGGAGAGAGTGGAGCATCCAAGTTTTAATCGGAGAGGTGGTTAGCGGCTCCAGTTATCACACGCCTGGTACAGAATTCTACGGGAAGTTCAGAGCTGTTTCTCGCGTCACTAATTTTCCCGCCCCTGGGGAACCAAATGATGTGATGTCGCTTTGAAAGACGTCTTGGGATTCATTCGCCTGATGAAGCCAACAGCGGTTGGCGAAACGTCGCGACAGCAGAGAATTTTGAGTTCTTAATTTGCAATTTTCACCAATTCTAGTATAAGATTCATTTTGTTTGTATTATTCTTATGTTTGTATTCACTTCTTCACTATTCATGTACAGACTGTATAAAAAAAATTACAATCGGGGGAAAATAAGGTTTGAATTATCTCCAGCTATGTGTATATATATGTGATACTTATATTTTTGCCTATGCAATTTATTTTGTATATGCTAGTTTTTTTTTCCCCCGACGAGACTCAAAATACACAAATTAATGGTTCCCGAGCGCTGAATTCATGGCCAATGTATACAAAACATTAAACAACAACAAAAAAATCTAGATAACGATAGTGATAATAATAATACTAATGAATATATATTCGAGAAAACACACAGTACTTCAAGATCTAATGCATCAAATGATATTTAAAAAAAATTGCAGGAAAGGCCAGATTTTTATGTTTTATAAATATATCAAAGTGTTTTCCACTTTGATATGTACATAGTGTATTTTGCGTGAAAATAAGGTAATATCCTGAAAGACTTATTACACTACCAAATTGTATGAACCTTGCATTTGATTTTAAAGTTTTGATTAATGCATTACACGAATAATGTAGGCCTTGATTAGCTTGATTAATGTATGATATGATTAATGTGTAATAATTTTCTTTTTTGTATTATTCAATATGAAATTGCTTGAATGGGCTTTATTAATGTATAATGTGATAACACATATTTTTTATGAATAATGACCTATAACGATTGATTGATATAATAAGATATGATTTTGATATATATAGACATATCCTTTTTTAAGCCAAAGTTGATGGACCAGGTATATAATTTTGTAATATCGTAGGAAAAGAAATGTATCAAATAAATTTATCAAAAAGTTTTTTTTATATAATCATATAGGCTTTGTATTAATTAATATATATACATATATATATATATATATATATATATATATATATATATATTATAGTGATTAAAAAAATATATCCTATTATTTTGAAGTTTTCATGCAAAAAGTATGAACATTTAATCATGGGTGCATAATATGTCTTAGAAGAGTCATCCTCCTAGCATGTATTAGTACCCATTTAATTTGTATCTTTGCACACATGACTTAATAACACACATCTTCAGAAAATAGCAAGATCTCTCTGGCGCTAAGTGACTGGGTGAAGAATAAACAAATTAAGAATTTATTTGTTATGTTCACGCACAAAGACACAAACCAAGACGTACACTCATTAACACATACACAAACCACATGCACCCGAGACACAAATATACACGCAAGTACCCTATCTCACCCACATAGTACACACACAAAAAACACACCCACAACAGACACACCCCAAACTCACACATACACACCCCCACTCACACTCACAAACATTTGTTAGTTATAGGGAATTACTACGTCCCAAGCATTCAGTGATGGTCTTGGTAAACAAAACATAAAAGGGGAATGTTATTTTGAATTGTGTACCGTGTTTGTGGGTGCGTGTGTGATGATGTGAGTGTGTGTGAGGAAGGATGGCTGGGTGTGCGGTGTTGTGTTTGTGTGTGTGTGTGTGTTTATGCTGTGCCAAGCACGCACATGGCAGACGGCCCGACGAGCTACAGAATTAATGCTTATTTTGCCCTCTTTTTTTTTTTTCTTCTTCTTTTTTTTAAAATATCAAATAATGGCAATTTTCTGTAAATTCCTATGGTGTGTAGTATTTACGATTTTATGCTCGAGATTTCGGTATGAACAAAAATGATTTGATATCTTTCATAGTGACTAATACTCAAGATTATCTTTGAGCCCGCCTCACATTGGGCGATTTGCAGCGATGCGACTCTTTGAATAAATGGCAATTTGCATTAAATGTAACATTTTGAATCATGTAATAATATCTTATGTGGGGGAAAAGTTGTTCGGAGTAAAGGTCCAATTAGCTTAATATCGAAGATCGCTGTGACGTCACTGGGATATGGAAACAATTTTTACAGAGCAGGGGGTTCGCAATCGCTTTTGGTTGAGATTTTAGAATACAATTTAGGGAAGACAAAAATTTCCATGGTGTAAAAATGAATAAAATCAATGTTGAACCCCAATCAAAATCAATTTTAACCACTCCCCTAGACAAAAGAGTCCAGCCTGTAACCATACATCTAGATTTGATTTAAAGAACAACAACAAATCTACACCTCAGACGTGTTTCCTTGGGGTAGGACTTAGGGGGCCTTGGTGGGTCGCGTAAACAAAAAAGGGCCCCAAAAATAAGAAAACATGACGAAAATAGCCATCTCCTGGGGGTGACAAACTTTTTTGAAGAAAAATCGCCGGGAAGGGTTAATGGAACGTCCAAGATTTACCCAGGATCCCGGATAGTGAAAGCGGTGACAAACACATTCAAGAAATTAAAACCAGAGCAACATAATGTCGCTTGAGCCAGAAAAAAATAGTCCACCTTTTTGACGAACAGTGTATTCAAATGTTTTCTCATTGGAGACATAGTCATTTCTGTGGAATCTCAGAGAGCTCAAAGTGCTATGACTCAGTGACTACACCTCGAGGTCATCATGGTTATTGCAGTTTGGAAGGTCTTATTTAAAAAAAAGAAATATGGCTCTCAAAACAATTAGAATACCTAAAGTATACTATTTCGTTTTTGAAAATAGTATCTAAATGCTCCATAAGCATGATAAACAGAGGGAAATTGGGAAAAAATCGACTTATCTTCCTACTTCCTTAGTGGTTAGCACGACCAAATGAAACAACCCCTATTGTGCCACGGGTCAACAATAGTAACAAAAAATTTTTGTTGTTTACCTTCGATCACTATGTTGAACCTACAGCTGGCAGAATTGTTAGACGTGTCTGAAAAATCGCACGTAACAGTTGTGTTCCCAAAATAGAAAATATCTCCAGATTGGTAGTTACACGTCATCGCAGGTGTTGGATCTACATTATCAATGACATTGATAGACCAGATAACCGTAGAGAAGTTCGATCTTGGCATCGTCTCCTGAACGACCTCAGATGGACATTGAGGAACAGGCGCGTCATCATCTTTCATAAAGGAGATAAAAAGAAATTAAGTATGCAATGACAAAATATCCGATAGGCCTGCTGCATCCGTTGCTTCACAGGTAAAGATATTGTTACCACAGAAGAAAGACGTAGAAACAGAATTACATCTCCGCCTCGCCGGTGAGGGGCTATCGAGAAGGGAAGGGAGATGGGGATTGGTAGAAGTAGCGTTAATGGTAGTGGCAGGCACTATATCTAATACAGGCTTCCCCGCCCCCCCACAAAAAAAAAAAAAAAAAAAAAAAAGAAGAAGAAGAAGGAAAAAAAGAATGTCCCTCTGATTGGGCGCTTTTTTACTGAGAATTATTGCAATTTGATATGTATATTTTGAAAGCCCATACAATTGTGTAACTTGTGTGAAAATTCCATTAGTCACGCTTCATTGGTTTTGAACAGAGAGTCTTTTATGTAACAGCAGTGCATTTCAGCCTATTCCAAGTTTGCAGATTCTGCATTTGAAAGCAAGCACAACAACAGAAACATTGAAACCCTGAAATCTTAATTAGTTTTCATCTAAAACAGCTGAACATCACGAAAGACGTATTTTACGGGTGATGAGTCTAGTTTGCGAGTATTTCACGACAATAGTATCATAAGCTGTGGAGTGATCTCAGTGTATTCAATTATTTTCTCATTGGAGACATAGTCATTTATGTGGAATCTCAGAGAGCTCAAAGTGCTATGACTCAGTGACTACACCTTGGGGTTATCATGGTTATTGCAGTTTGGAAGGTCCCATTAAAAAAAAGAAATATGGCTCTCAAAACAACGAGAATACTTAAAGTATACTATTTCGTTTTGAAAATAGTATCTAATGCTCCATAAGCATGATAAACAGACGGAAATTGGGGGAACTCGACTTATCTTCCTATTTCCTTAGTGGTTAGCACGACCAAATGAAACAACCCCTATTGTGCCACAGGTCAACAATAGCATTGCTGGACAAAGGCCCCCCCCCCCCAAAAAAAAAAAAAAATAAATAAAATAAAATAAAATAAAAAAAATAAATTTGTTGTTTACCTTCGATCACTATGTTGAACCTACAGCTGGCAGAATTGTTAGACGTGTCTGAAAAATCGCACGTAACAGTTGTGTTCCCAAAATAGAAAATATCTCCAGATTGGGTAGTTACACGTCATCGCAGTGTTGGGTCTACATTATCAATGACATTGATAGACCAGATAACCGTAGAGAAGTTCGATCTTGGCATCGTCTCCTGAACGACCTCAGATGGACATTGAGGAACAGGCGCGTCATCATCTTTCATAAAGGAGATAAAAGGAAATTAAGTATGCAATGACAAAATATCCGATAGGCCTGCTGCATCCGTTGCTTCACAGGTAAAGATATTGTTACCACAGAAGAAAGACGTAAAAACAGAATTACATCTCCGCCTCGCCGGTGAGGGCTATCGAGAAGGGAAGGGAGATGGGGATTGGTAGAAGTAGCGTTAAGGGTAGTGGCAGTGCACACATTTTATCAGCGCGTCCCCCCCCCCAAAAAAAAAAAATAAATAAATAAATAAATAAAAAATAAATAAATAAATAAATAGATAAATAAATAAAAAAAAAATTAAAAAAAATGTCCCTCTGATTGGGAGCTAAATAACTGATAATTATTGCCAATTTGATATGAATATTTTGAAAGCCCATACAATTGTGTAACTTGTGTGAAAATTCCATTAGTCACGCTTCATTGGTTTTGAACAGAGAGTCTATTATGTAACAACAGTGCATTTCAGCCCATTCCAAGTTTGCAGATTCTGCATGTGAAAACAAGCACAACAGAAACATTGAAACCCTGAAATCTTAATTAGTTTTCATCTAAAACAGTTGAACATCACTAAAGACGTATCTTACTGGTGATGAGTCTAGTTTGCGAGTATTTCACGACGATAGTATCATAAGCTGTGGAGTGATCTCCTGAGTTTCCTGTGCAAAAATTTCAAACTTGTTTGATTTTTCCATACGAGTAAATCTTAGTCAGTGCTGTCATGGCTAAATCTCTGCGACATCGCTGCGACTTGCTCGCAACTGGATAAAATCTATTATGTTTGATTTTTAAAGACATTTTCCACCATCTAATCACCTGACTAATTTATCAGATGACTGGTAGACTAAAGAGTCACCAAGACCTGCTTGTACTTAAACAACAAAAAAAAATTCTTTATATAAAAAGAACATGTCTGTAGTTGTTTTGTTTTTTGTTTTTTGTTTTGTTTTGTTTTGTTTTGTTTTTTTTTTTGGGGGGGGCACTCCATAAAGACCCAAAAGCCGTCGCGGCGACGCACAGTGGGCCAGAATGAACTAAAAGTGCGACAAAACTAATTCCTCACCGAAGACGGATAACTAAATTCTTAAAAGAAGTCCTTCTATGGTTTTCAGACCCGCGAAATTCGATGAGAACAATTTCAAAAACTTATGACGTCATTAAAATGCTCTTTTCTGATTGGACAAGACAAATATCAATAGTAACACATAGGCATATTCATTTTACTTTGATTAGTGGGACTTGTAGGGGGTTTCAAGACATGAGAAACACCATAAGAGTATTTTCAAATGTCTATGACGTCATTAAAATACACATTTCTGATTGGTTAGAGCGGATTTCTTTGTAAAAGTTACATAGCTGATATTATTTTCATAAGTGAGGTGTGTATGGGGTTTATAGACCACGGAAACATTGTTAGCATGATTAGAGTATCTTTTAAATTATCTGACTTCATTAACATACTGATTGTTTTTACTGGACGAGGAAAAAACGCCTTTTTTAGAGAGATTTATATATTATTTGGAACTTTAATGGGGTTTTATGGACTAATGAAAGGGGAGTCTATTTTTTTATTCATAAAAATACGATCTTCTTGATGAGACCAGTAGGCCTATTCATCAAATAAGTAGAAAATCGTTTTGATTTTGGCTAATTGTTCCTGATTATGACGGAAAAGTTATTGCAATTTATATATCTACGATTTCTTCTCTAATTGAACTTGTATTGTATTGTATTTTATTTCCCAAATTGCAACAATAAAAAATGCAGTTATCATATAAACATATAATTAAAAAAAAGGAAAAAAAGAAGCACAAATGGCTTCATGGCACATTCAGCTTTGTAAACATAACAATGCTGATCTTCCATGGGGTCCAGAAAATGCAGAAATTCGAAAGACAAAATAACAATGATATCAAACTATAAATATAAAAATGAAAGAGAGTATAATGATAAAGACACAGTTAAAATGTGTTGTAAGTAGGCAGGCTTACATGTTCTCCTGACCGAAGTAGCAAAACATATATGTGAATACAAGTCATAATTTAAGAATGATCGGTTATGACTTTATAACATAATAATTGTTTAGAAACAAACGATAATAACCTATTATGACATAGGTGAGCCCCCAATACCATAATACTATTTCAAGATTAAGATCAATTCAGATGGTCATGAAATTGATTTTTTTTTTTTGGGGGGGGGGGTAGCAGTCTAAAGACTATATAATCACCCCCATAAGCACACATGTATTTCTGTATTTCATGAAAATCATTGTATTCATGTGTTTTGGTTGTTTTGGTTTGTCGGCTTTCAATTGAAATATTTACGCCACTTACGGTGAAACTTTTGTGTGCGCAATACGTGCGCATTATCGCTTTTAGCAGATTTTGACGGTAAAATAGGCGAACACGCGGATGGAAAATTGGTTATATCTCCGAAGGTTGCAGGAGGTTGCAGCTAATTTTGGTATTGATGTAAAGCATAAACTATAACAAAGACTCTCATTGTATTTTAAGCGCAGCAATCGGTAGCAATTTTGAAAATTTATGCGTATGAATAAAAAAAATGCAATTTCCCCCCATTATTTAGTGGTTTCTCCCAAAATTACTTCCAAATGGATTGATTTTTTGTTTTTAAATTCTATAAGCACTAAAAATGATCATTCTTAAACAAGCAAATTTAATTTTAGATATATTGAACTACCCATTTAGTAAAAAATCCCATATAACGAAAATTTGTCATTTACACATGGCGTACCACTAACAAGTCATTTTCTGGTCATTTCAAAGAAAAATAACCAACTAAAAATCAATTTCATGATGAAATATTTTATGGAGATGTTCTAGAGGTTGCTATCTTTGCTGAGAATATTAAAAAAACAAAATTGGTTAGGTGACCAGAAACCAGTTTTGGCGCACTTTTGCTGACGCCTGGCCCACTGTGCGACGTCTTCAAGACTTCAAGACTACAGTGACTGGAGTCGCGAACTACACTGTTGCTCATAAAGGTTGGATATTTTTTATGCGGTCCAGCCTCTTCACTTTGCTCCGGCTTTAATCTCCAGAACGTGTTTGTCCTCGCTTTTACTCTTCGGTACCCTTGCTATATCTTGGACGTTTCCCCAGTTATTCCCGGGTTTTGAAAAATGAAAACAGTTTGTCAAGCCCCAAAAAGCTAATTTTTGCCATTTTTTCACATTTTGGGGCCCTTTTTGTTCTCCCGGCTGACCAAGGCCCCCTCTGTCCTACCCCAAGAAACGCATGTAAAGAATAGGTTTGTCATTGTTCTTTCAGCTTAATCTAGGTTCATGGTCACAGACTGAGATATATTGTCTAGGGGAGGGGAAAATTTTATTTTGATTTGGGTTTAAAATTGATTTTATTCATTTTTACATCATGGAAATTTCTGTCTTCCTAAAAATGTATTGTAGAATCTCGGCCAAACATAAATCATAATGATAAATAGACCATGGTTAATATGTAGAATCTTGACATTAAGGCTGAAACAAAACTTTTGGGAAAACAATAATAATTAAGGGTTCATAATTGTTTTTAATTTCCTTTGTTTTGACCATAGAGGTAGGATAAAATATTTCAATTTTTCACCGATCTCACTTTTTACTGCAACCCCTCCCCTAGACAACAGACCAAAGCCTCTGGCCTTAAACGCTGATTTAACGGAAAGAACAATAAAAGCCCTACACTTCAGACTCCTTTCGCGGGGGTAGGACGGAGGGGGCCTTTGTAAGCCGGGTAAACAAAAAAGGGGCCCCAAAATGAGAAAATTTGCAAAAATGGGCTTTGTTCGGGTTGGCAAACCTTAATCTATTTTTCTTTCCCCGAGAATGGTTGGAGAACGTCCAAGATGTGTCGAGAGTCCCAAAAAGTGAAAAGGGACAAATAATTTTAAGAAAATAAAGCCAGAGCAAAAAGATGTTGCTGGAGCACACAAAAAATATCCAACCTTTATGAGCGACAGTGTAGTTGCGACCAATTTTGTGTATCACTAGTAAATAAAAGAGTATCGGCGATGTAAGGTTAACTGCAGTTAGCCACTGGATTTATTTTTGTTTTACTTTTATTTTATATTTCCACACACTTCTCCGGAGACTCACGAGATTTATCCACGATTCTCGAGACTCGAATCGCGAACTAGTCTAGACTCATAGCCAATAAGATATGGCACTGATCCTTAAAACAAAATTTGAAGTAAAAAACGAAATTGGTGAAAATTCGGAATATTTTATTTCATCTTTATGCTGAAAACAAAAGAAATTTAAAATAAATTTTAACTCTTAAATATCATCATTTTCCCTTTAAATTTTGTTTAGCCCGAATGACAAGGCTCCAAATAGTCATTATTGATAATATTTTATTTTGCTTTATGTTTGGTTGAGATTTTACAATACAATTTACGGAAGACAAAAATTTCAATGGTGTAAAAATGAATCAAATCAAAGTTGAACCCCAATCAAAAAGAAATTAAACCACTCTTCTAGACAAAAGAGTCGAGCCTGTAACCATACATCTAGATTTAATTTAAAGAACAACAACAAATCTACACCTCAGACGTGTTTCCTTGGGGTAGGACTTAGGGGGCCTTGGTGGGTCGCGTAAACAAAAAAGGGCCCCAAAAATAAGAATACATTACGAAAATAGCCATCTCCTGAAGTGACAAACTTTTTTGAAGAAAAATCGCCGGGAAGGGTTAAGGGAACGTCCAAGATTTACCCAGGATCCTGGATGGTGAAAGCGGTGACAAACATATTCAGTAAATTTAAACCAGAGCAACATAATGTCGCTTGAGCCAGAAAAAAATAGTCCACCTTTTTGACGAACGGTGTATTCAATTATTTTCTCATTGGAGACATAGTCATTTCTGTGGAATCTCAGAGAGCTCAAAGTGCTATGACTCAGTGACTACACCTCGAGATCATCATGGTTATTGCAGTTTGGAAGGTCCTATTAAAAAAAAAAGAAATATTGCTCTCAAAACAATCAGAATACCTAAAGTATACTATTTCGTTTTTGAAAATAGTATCTAAATGCTCCATAAGCATGATAAACAGACGGAAATTGGAGGAAATCGAATTATCTTCCTATTTCCTTAGTGTTTAGCACGACCAAATGAAACAACCCCTATTGTGCCACAGGTCAACAATAGCATTGCTGGACAAAAGGCCCCCCCCCCCCCAAAAAAAAAAAAAAAAAAAAAAAAAAATGATTGTTTACCTTCGATCACTATGTTGAACCTACAGCTGGCAGAATTGTTAGACGTGTCTGAAAAATCGCACCGTAACAGTTGTGTTCCCAAATAGAAAATATCTCCAGATTGGTAATTACACGTCATCGCAGTGTTGGATCTACATTATCAATGACATTGATAGACCAGATAACCGTAGAGAAGTTCGATCTTGGCATCGTCTCCTGAACGACTTCAGATGGACATTGAGGAACAGGCGCGTCATCATCTTTCATAAAGGAGATAAAAGAAATTAAGTATGCAATGACAAAATATCCGATAGGCCTGCTGCATCCGTTGCTTCACAGGTAAAGATATTGTTACCACAGAAGAAAGACGTAAAAACAGAATTACATCTCCGCCTCGCCGTGAGGGCTATCGAGAAGGGAAGGGAGATGGGATTGGTAGAAGTAGCGTTAAGGTAGTGCAGGCACTACATTTAATACAGCGCCCCCCCCAAAAAAAAAAAAAAAAAAAAAAAAAAGAAGAAGAAGAAGAAGAAAAAAAAAAATGTCCCTGTGATTGGACGCTAAATAACTGAGAATTATTGCAATTTGATATGTATATTTTGAAAGCCCATACAATTGTGTAACTTGTGTGAAAATTCCATTAGTCACGCTTCAAGGTTTTGAACAGAGAGTCTATTATGTAACAGCAGTGCATTTCAGCCCATTCCAAGTTTGCAGATTCTGCATGTGAAAGCAAGCACAACAACAGAAACATTGAAACCCTGAAATCTTAATTAGTTTTCATCTAAAACAGCTGAAAATCACTAAAGACGTATCTTACTGGTGATGAGTCTAGTTTGCGAGTATTTCACGACGATATTATCATAAGCTGTGGAGTGATCTCCTGAGTTTCCTGTGCAAAAATTTTAAATTCTTTAAAGATTTCAAACTTGCTTGATTTTTCCATACGAGTAAATCTTAGTCAGTGCTCTCATGGCTAAATCTCTGCGATATCGCTGCGACTTGCTCGCGACTGGATAAAATCTATCATGTTTGATTTTTAAAGACATTTTCCACCATCTAATCACCTGACTAATTTCTCAGATGACTGGTAGACTAAAGAGTCACTACTTAAACAAAAAAAAATGAAAAATTATTTATATTAAAAAAAAAAAAAAATGTTTGTTTGTTTTGTTTTTGTTTTTTTGTTTGTTTTTTGTTTTTTTGGTCACTCCCTAAAAACCCAAAAGCCATCGCGGTGACGTCTTCAAGACTACAGTGACTGGAGTCGCGAACTAGTTGCGACCAATTTTGTGTATCACTAGTAGACAAAAGAGTATCGGCGAGGTCAGGTTGACTGCGGTTAGCCACTGGATTTATTTTTGTTTTACTTTTATTTTAATTTCACACACTTCTCCGTAGACTCAGGAGATTTATCCACGACTCTCGAGACTCAAATCGCGAACTAGTCTAGACTCATAGCCAATAAGATATGGCACTGATCCATAAAACAAAAGCATGAACATCACAGTTGTTAAACTGAAATAAAAGTGAAGCACAGACTAATGTATAGCACTTTTGTAATGTATTTCTTTTCATCAAACTTGGAATTGGCCAAAAATGACTACTTTTACAAAAGAACCTTTGTATTCAAATCATTTGACATTTTTACAGAATTGTGTTGGTTTTTTTTATCCATATGAAATTGACAATAATTCTTTATTATAGAAGTTATTAAGAGGGACATTTTGGGGGAAGGGCTGCATAATCGTCTCATTCTAATCCGTGCAGCTTAATGCAACCACTTCATTCAATGCGCGGTGGACCATCGTCTGTCAAAGAATATAACATATTTCAATTAATAAACGCAAGTAGTATACCGAGTGAGTAAAAAAAAACTTTACACCTAGAAAAATGTCAATAAAAAGAAAACTAATTTATAAACCCTAAATTATTTTACATATTCTGAAAGAGTAACTTCCCCCGCATCTTCTGGTACCATTTTTGTGTGGTATGTCTTTACGCTTGGATGAACCTGACGTATTGTTTGCGAACATGCAAATTTGAATTGTGCCAGGGTGGGGATGCAATTAAAACAACAAAAGCTGACAAAAAAAGCAACTCCATCATGAATAAAATAGCATAACCTTTTAACGAAAGTGTCTTCCGCTTAATAACTTGGCAACAATAGACACTGCGATCATATATCATCGTAGGTGTCACAAGGAATTATGAGGAAAAGAGAAAATATCGACGATCATCCCCCAATCGCCAAAAACAAATCGACACCGTTGACTACTACCATTGATAATATAGTTAGTTGCGGAATAATGTGATTCATATGAAACTTGGCCAAGCAAAAATCATAAAGCAACTGCAAAAAAAAAAACCAAACAAACAAATTAATAATAATAATAATTAAAAATCAACTTATCGATTACATGATTTTAAAAATTGCAGTGCTCCTTCCCCTTATTGGACTTGACGCCCCTAGGCCTATTTACAAATCTTGGATCCGCTACTGTAGATATGATCTTCCACTTTCAGCCAGCAGACCAAATTTGCTGACAATCAATACCTGCGGTTCCCGCAACCGCAGATTCGGTCCCAAATGAGTCAAAATCCGCGGCGATGGGACGATATCCGCGCGCGCATATTGTTCATGTGGCACGATCTGCGAGCCGGACTGAATCTGCGAGCCGGACTGAATCCGCGATTACACAGGTGGTGAATTATTTTTATTTTCTATTTATTTTTTATTTATTTATTTTTTTTTTTAATTTATTTTTTTCCTTCCCCTTTTTATTTTTTTTTTTATATTGCTTTCCTTCCCCTTCCATCAAAATAGTAATCATTTACAAATTAATAGCAATTAGGGTAGGGGTCAGTCACTCGTGTCAGTCATCCATCAATATTATGTACTTTTTTATTTTCGGTTTTTTTTTTTTTTTTGTTAGTTTGTTTTGCTTTTGGGGGGTTTTTTGGGCCAAGGGAGGGGGACAGCCGCAAAAACACCTGGTTTTAGGTACTTTTTTCCGGTCAATGTCAACAAATGATCATTCAGTTTCATTAACAAGCGATTATCATGTAAGATTTTTGCCGTTCTTGCCGTTCCCATTAGCATGACGAACCAGTCCGTTTGAGGACAGTATACCACTACTTGCAACTCTATTAGTTCTCTTGTGACGAGGGACGTGAGAGTAGACCGTGGTGTGACAAACACCATAAACAAGATATCTATCTAAACACAACACAAAAAGAAAGTTCCCCCTATTTCAGATATCAATTTTTTTTTAACCAGGAGGAATATTTTAAAAATATAATTATATGTCCATGTAGGGAATTTAATTAGCCACAATGGGGACGAATTTTAGGAAAAATCATCAAGCCATGCCTCAGTGAGCAATGGTTGAATGCAAAAATGTCATTTTTTGAAGTTCGCAAGCCTAAAATGGCAACTTTGATTCAATGATAACGGACACATTTTCAGATTTTTAACATTTTACACGTCAGAATGTATGCAAAACGTGCCTCCCAATATACGGAAAAGAAATTTGCGTCAAATTTCACGGTTGAGTGAGCATGCAGCAAAAATTGCCCAACCTGCCATTTTTACTTCTTTGCCATGGTATAATCGATCAAATATGATGAAATTCCTGTTGTGGAAGTGTATGCAACCAATATCCATTCATTTCACGGGTGAATGAACCCATCAAACAACCAAAAAATAGGCCATTTTGGAATTACGAAGAGTCATTGTAGTGATTTTATGCACTAGAAAGCATCTCAATAACATTTTTTGGGTTGTATTTATATTCTTTGGTCACGTGTAAATGATCCTATTGCATTTATTTACAAATTCATGCTTCAGTGAGCACGTGAGACTTGAAAAGCCCTATTCTCACATATGGACTCAAATTCAAATTCTTACTTTGATTGAATATAACAATTCTATTTGGGGAGTACTTTTTATTTTATTTTCACAAAAAACCCGATATTTCACGCCTCAGTGGGCACAATATACAAGAAAATCATGCAAATGAGAAGAAAGTTTTGGGTTTCGTCATGGTTCAGTGACTTTTCGAATACGTAATTTGAATCAAGATCATGTTAGTTAGAGATCAGTTGAATCTGTGTGCCAAGTTTCGTGACATAACTCACTGTAGAATTAATAATAATCATCAATGAAATTGGCCGAATTTCACATTTGTCAGGTATTGATTTCCTCCTCCATTGACTTTATGCAGAGAGGTTTAACAAAAGTTTAACAAAAGTAGAATTTGGCATATTTTAATTGACAGTTTTTGTCCATTTGACTACGAATTATTTTATGAGACTTTGCACATAGCTTCAACTGGTCTCTAAGTAACATGATCTTTATTCAAATTACGTATTTGAAAAGTCACTTAACCATGACGAAACCCCAAACTTTCTTCTCATTTTCATGATTTTCTTGTATCTTGAGCCACTGAGGCGTGAAACATCGGGATTTTTATGAAAATAAAATCAAAGGTACTCCCCGAAAAGAATTGTTATATTCAATCAAAGTAAGAATTTGAATTTTAGTCCGTACGTGAGAAAAGGGCTTTTCCAGTCTCACGCGCTCACTGAAGCATGAATTTGTAAATAAATGCCATAGGATCATTGACACGTGCCCAAAGAATATAATTACAGCCCAAAAATGTTATTGAGATGCTTTCTAGTGCATAAAATCACTACAATGACTCTTCGTAATTCTAAAATGGCCTATTTTTTGGTTGTTTGATGGGTTCATTCAACCGTGAAATGAATGGATATTGGTTGCATACACTTCCACAACAGAAATTCCATCGTATTTGATCGATTATACCATGGCAAAGAAGTAAAAATGGTAGTTTGGGCAATTTTTGCTGCATGCTCACTCAACCGTGAAATTTGACGCAAATTTCTTTTTCGTATATTGGGAGGCACGTTTTGCATACATTCTGACGTGTACAATGTTAAAAATCTGAAAATGGGTCCGTTATCATTGAATCAAAGTTGCCATTTTAGGCTTGCGAACTTCAAAAAATGACATTTTTGCATTCAACCATTGCTCACTGAAGCATGGCTTGATGATTTTTCATAAAATTCGTTCCCATTGTGGCTAATTAAATTCCCTACATGGACATATAATTAGATTTTAAATATTCCTCCTGGTTAAAGAATAATTGATATCTGAAATAGGGGGAACTTCCTTTTTGTGTTGTGTTTATAAACATATGTTCCTTGACCTCGGTCCATACAGTGGTCACCCAAGGTTACAGCGGGGGGGGGGGGGGGGGGGAGGGGGGAGTGGCACACGCAGTGGCAATATTGTTTACATTAAACGATCAAGATGTGTGTTATATTATTTTATTAGCTTTTTTATTTCTCGCTACTTTCCTTATTAAGAGGTCGATTTTCTTCGTTCGAAATTGAAAACGAATTAACATTTGATTTCTAAATATAATATGCCTTTGAAAAATTGAAAAAATATCAAATACAATCATTTCATTCTGATGGGCCAACAACAGGCAGAGCTACTCTTACGTAATATCACAGCTGTTGTTTATCATTAACCCTGGCTCAACGTTCGGGCTAGCCAGCAGAGTTGAAAAGTTAGATAACAGGGATTACCTGGCCATGCAGGGTCGATAGTGCTTGGAAAAGAATATCTTAATTGGAGTTTCAAACGAGGTTTTTCGATAGGGGGGTATAGGACCTGAGCTCAGCTCTGGATCTCAGGTCGGCTTGCAAACGAGGGGTTGACGTAATGGGGTGTTTTTGAAGGAATACGGAGAAGCTAATCTAGAACGCTAGCATTATGAAAGGCTTTATTTTCAAAATAGCTCAAACCCCAAACCCCTGCATACTGTTAGTACAGGAAAAAGAGTGTGTAAAACTGGAATTTGCTAGAAACGGCTGGCAAGCGTTTAAATTACGAGTTTTCGTGTGCACAATCGAGGGCTTTCCCCTAGCTCCAAGAGATAGCTCCCCGTTGTCAAATCTATAACGCTATTTTGGGGAAATTAACGTTCTCGTGAAAAGGAGAACGTATAGGTTCTCAGCGGAGAACGTAAGTCAGTTATAAGCCAATAAGCGAGCGCTTTGATAGGAACGTATACAGGCATATCCCCCTTTCTCATAACATAAAAGAAACATATTTGTATTTGACTTATCATGAAGGCTGGGCGGTAGGTTATTTCTTTTTATATTAGCAATGTTTTAGGTCAGCTGTTATACACATAGACGCATTTGACACAATAAAACCTTGATATGAAAAAAAAAAAGAACTAGGTATCCCCGGTAAAGTAGCCTTTGGATTGAATTAGTAGACGTTGAAAATACAGCCACTGTCACGCGCCATTGACATCCGTTATGCAAGATGACAAAAGCAGGGTTTGAGCATTTGATCGCATTCTACATACATCGTAAGTTCTTGTATCGTATACAGTGCGTCCCAAGAAAGAGTAAACCAAACTTTGTGACCCTCATATTAAGATTGTATGTGTTATGTGTTGAATGATAAGGGATATGTATTTTTTTATTTCATTATCATGACGATGAGTAAGGGTGGTATCTCACTTCTCAGAAACTACTTTGAAACTAAGTTTGAGAGGGATTTGGGCCTACTTTGAGATGGTTTGTGAAAATTGTCACGGAGACGTCTCCGCGACGGAATAAAGTATCGGAGACTTCTCTAATACTTTTTATCCGTCGCGAAGACGAAGTGAGATACCTCAGTAATACCACACTTGTACCTGTTCTATCATGGATGACTGAGCACTTGAATTTTTGATAACTTTGTTGAGATACACTTTCTTCCAAATTTTGTCATTAGAAACCTTGGCTTCTGAGCATTCATTCATTGTCATGATTGTTTAAGGTCAGTCCTCCTGGGTCTATTCATAAGGGACAAAATATTTGAAAAGACTAATTAATTGCAAGGGTTGCTTATGCTCAAACTTTGTATAATATACTATAAGACAAATTTTACGATTCTCCTAAACCTAAGTGCTCATTGCAGTCAACCGTTACAATACACTTGTACGTTTAGTATAATTGAATATATGATGAAATAAAAATCAAAGTCACAAAACATTTCAATGTGACAGATGCTTTTAAAATTAGTCGGGTTTTTTTCTGTGTCACACTGTATATCAAAGCCCTATATATTGATTGAATCTTTCTTGCAACAATATACATTACAATGTCTCACAAGCCAAAGGGTACATGTGCGGTTACCATTGGAAACTTTTAATCAAAGTTATTGAAGAAGATAGAAAACGAGGGTTTGCAGGCATTTTGAAAATAGTACCCTCTTTTATGCTAACGTTCTAGATTAGCTCCCCCGTAGTCCTGCGAAAACACCCTATTATTAGTTTTAAGAGCGGGGTTTCGCCGGAGGGAGTAGGATGTAGTGTAGGACGTTAGCATTTGAAGGGCAATTTTCAAAAGAGCTCAAAACCTTCCTAATTTCTTTATTAAATAACTTTGAATAAAGGTTGCCAATGTTCATCACATATGTCCTCATTGGCCTGTGAGACATTGTAATGTATATTGATGCAAGATGCATTCGTTTCATAGCTAGTATTTTTCACATATACAAGTGGATTAAACTCACTAATCTGATGCTAACTCACTACCGCGTTCAGGGTCGTAGAACCAGGGTTAAGAGGATCGCAAAAAATAAATGACTTTATAGCTAAGAAAAAAAACCGTATGGGCCTAGAGAAAACACTGGAAATAAATTACCAACAACCGGGGAAAATGAACTTTGAATTGCTTAGCGGGTATGGTTAAGATAAAAGCCAAGATTGGTAAAGATTCTTAAAATGAGGTTTATTGATTTATTCATATCAAAACCAAAACCCAGAAGTAATATCACGATGTAGTTTTCAATTTAGAAAAAAAATTGGGTCTTTTTAGAAATCGTTAACTTAATTCTGGTGTTATTCCATTTTACTTAAACGATCATTTATACAAAACTAATACCAAGCATTTTTGTTAATGTTCACATTATGTAATATCTTAGAAGAAGGCAACAAATATCCTGAAAGTGAAAAGAGACAATCCTGCCTAATACGTTGCCTATGGAAGCAACAGTCTTTAAAATGCGGTTTAATGATAATCTAATTAAATAGTTCCTTTTAAAAAATGCTAAAGCTTACCTTCGATCATTACATAAAACATACAGCTTGCAGAATTGTTAGACGCATCTGAGAAATTGCACGTGACGGTTGTGTTGCCAAAATAGAAAATATCTCCAGATTGGAGGTTACACGTCATCGCAGGTGTTGGATCCACATTATCCGTGACATTGATAGACAAGAAAACCGTAGAGGAGTTTGATCTTGGCATCGTCTCCTGCACGACTTCAGATGGGCATTGAGGAACAGGCGCATCATCATCTTTAATAAAGAATATATAAGCAAAAACCCCATTGATAACACCCTAATATTGTTTATAACTATGAACATAAAAAAATGACTATAGAAGAAACATGACTGCCGATTTTTGGTTGCCATGGCAATGCTGGTTATAATACCACCACAAATTATGTATCAAAATTTTTGTGAATAGATTTTAGGAAAAGTCACCAAGTTTGGTTTTTAAAAAATGGTCAAAGCGTATAGAAATGGCGTATAAAAGTTTGGTACGGGCACATCCAATCCCCCCCTTCTCTTAGTCTTGATAGGGTTAAATCACCTACGGTATCTATGGTATTAAAGCTCGCGTCACACTGTCCCGAAGGTTAGCAACGATGGACACACGATCATGGAAAAACCCCAATTTTGCTCTGATCACGAAGGCATCGCGAAAGAATCGGGCCATTTCCTTCCGCCGCCTTTGCCTCCTTGTCACGAGTTTTTATGAATTTGTACAACAATAATTACCCCATAAATTCTAACTAGCAGGTTTCTCACTATGCAATATGAAACGTTTCTCTCATAGTTATAAATAATTTAGTATAATGAAATTCATTGTAAAAATGGAATTATCTTTTTAATTTCGGTTATAAATAGTTATAGCAAGAAACTTTTATTTCTTTGTATCATTTTATAGTAATTTTTTTTTATGTTTATGTCAATCAAATTACACTGTTAGAAAAAATTAAACAAGTTGTCTAAAATCTTAAACAACTGCGTGTTGATCGGTGAATCGCACAGCGTTGTTTACATATTAAAAAACCTGTAGTTTGAAAACTTTAACTCTCTTGTTGTTTAAAAGTGTAAACAATCTGTTGTTTAATGGTTGTTTAAAATATCAACAGTATTGTTTAACCCTTCTCTCCAATAATAAAAACGCTCCAACTTTTGGTTAACGCGGCTGGGTATCGAACTCACGACCTTTCGATTATAAAGCAGACGCTCTATCCACTGAGCCAACACATCTGTACATACACGTATGAAATGTGTGAGGCATAAGTCCTTCGCCATGATTGAAATGTTACGCGATTAAGTTGCATGTAACGAGTGATGCCATTAGCTCATGACTGTCAAGTGACATTTGCCTCGGCTTGTTTCAACAAAATTGTTTAATATCTAAACAGGTCTTTTAAAACCTCGCTTTTCCGGTTTTAAACAACAATGTTTAAATATTGAACAAGAATGTTTAACTTTTAAACCAACACTTTTTTAAACAGCGAAAATTTTAAACCGCGTTCTAACAGTGTATTGCTTAGTTAATCTTTTTAGTGTAATATCAATGTGTGTCGATTATATTTATCTTGTAAACTACATGTAATTGAGCCTTGGGCTGCCATCTTCATTATTAAAAGAAGATAAAAATAAAATGTAAGTAAATAAATAAATCCAATGTAAATGTTCATACCTGTCAGAAATTAATGTTGTGTATACTTTCATGTATTTACCTATTATATTAACAGTAAAATTGCAGCCTGCACTAGTAAGGCCCCCAAGATCGGTAGCATCACAGTATATGGTATGGCTTCCATAAGAGAATATGTTATTGGCACCATTTTGCCTTCTCTTACGACCTGGGTTGTCAATCTCTTGGTAACTTGCAACTAGATCGGTTCTGCCATCCTGATCAGTGCAGTATACGCTTTGTACACCTACATTATCAGTAGGAGTGACCATTAGTTCTACCATAGTAGTTGGCTGTCCTGGATCAGTCGGTTGAGTTATATTTGTTGGACATCCTATACTTGGCGCTTGTTCATCTGTGTTGAAAAAGTATTAAAGAAAGACAAACATCACAGTGTTATTTGATTGTAAAACGTGTTCCACAATCATGAGAACTTGATATTATTGCAGATTTGTTTTCCTTGATCCATACGTGGAAAATATATCGTGCGCTAACTTGATATCATAATATTAGATAAGATGAGATAAGGCATTTATTGACCAATAAAGAATATTCGTCTTTCACTGGGTGGTACAGTTCAAAATATTTACATATACACACAATGTGAAAATATAAGTTTTATGATATATTGAGTAACACAATGAACGAGCATTTTCCCGCGAAGACGATAAAGGTACATAGCACCGATCGATAAGCCATGGACCGTATATCAAGTGTATAATTCATCAGAGGCAAGCCGCTTTCCACAACAACGACCGTAAATGGAGGGAATTATCAAACAGGGTTGCTCGTGAAATAAATAAACTGTAAAGTAAATTCTAAACTGAAACATGACAACCCTTGAAGTTGATACAAAAATATTAAGTCATGACTGGTAAGTCCAACTCAAGCAGTTACTGTAACGAAATACATGTTAACGACGTTAGCCGTGATGAACACTTCTCGATCGCCAACGCTGTGAAGAATTTATTTTCTGATGTTAGTATCGACATACCGGAACTCCGACTAAATGATTTACTAGCATGTCTTCCCTCGCGGGTTAAACCTCATACAGTCCAACAGTGGGAAGTCTACAAAGAGCTGAATAGAATCAAACCAGGGAAGTCGAGCGGTTCAGACGGGATTCTGGCGGGTCTCATCCGAGAATTCGCTCTGGAATTAATTACTCCCTTGTGCCATATCCTAAACCACTCTTACACGCAAGCAATTGTCCCGTCCCAGTTGAAGAAGGCCATCAATTTGCTGATTCCGAAGGACACTCCTCCAAGCACTCTAGACAACCTAAGGCCAATACCCCCTCACCGACCACTTTTCCAAGATAGCTGAACTGTTTATTGCCAAACGCTTGAAAGATATCAACCCGATCTCGATCCTAAGCAATACGGGAGCAGACCAGGTGTGTCTACCACTCACTGCCTCATAAACATCGTTAACGTCTTTCCAAGAACTTCTGACACCCTGAACAATGTAACAAACGTCGTGTGAACTGACTTCAGCAAACACACGATAGCTGTCAACAAACTGATCTCTCTTGGAGCAAGTCTTTCCATCGTCCCGTGGATTTGCGACTTTTTTGCCGTGATAACTTTGTCCGCCTTAATGCTAAGACGTGTTCTACAATGCAGATAATTGTGTTTTCGTAAAACTTTACATTCACAACGGCAACTGTCTATTTGAAACGACCCTTGAAAATTTGAAAATTGAAAATTTTGAATGCGGTTAAGGTCCTAGGAGTAATCATCGAGGCAGCCTCAAGTGGAATCTTTATATCCAAGACATAGTGTCAAGGGCGAATCGACGGATATATATGGTGAGGTCACTGAAAGGATTTACCCTGCCGAAGGGTTACCTGTTAACAGTGTACACTGGTTTCGTCCGTCCCTTCTTGAGTACGCATGCCCAGTTTAGCATGGCTCACTGACCTCTGATCAGTGCAAGTTGATCGAGAGTGTCCAGAAGAGAGCCCTCAGTACATCTCGTACGACAACGTTCTTGAGGCTACAGGACTACCGTCTCTAAGTTCTCGACGCTAGTAGTTATAACTTTACTTTGCCCGTATAGCCTACAATTTAAATTTCTCTGAAGGATTGTTTGAAGCTAACACAAATGCCACATCTTTGAGGAAGAATAGCATCTGCAAGTGAACCCAGATGTAGAACTGAACGCTATAGGTAGAGCCCTGTCCCATTCCTTGACAGACTCCTAAAAAAGAATGGCTTATAAGAACCAGTCCATAATGTTTTTATCTATCGCATGTTATGACATGAATATTTTAGATTCTTTATACAGTGGTGACGAAAATTATTAGAAAACCCGAAGCTACACAAAGTTTATGGGATTCTCAATGCCCTAGTACATTTGCCGAAGTAAGTTTAAAGATAACTTTTTGGTGCCGACAGCTTTCATGACTTTAAAGCATAGAGTCTTATGCATCTTGTGATACAAGATTTATATAGTTTTGACCATCAGGCTTATTCAGTCTTCCATGCCCCAAACACATACCAAGTTTTAAAAAAATTTGGTCCAATTGGGAGGGGGTGGATTGGCCCCATCCCCTGGTCGTGAGATAACCAAAATAACCCTGCCCATACAAGGGTAAGATTATTTTTTTCATAATCATTATATATAAAGCGGAAATGGTTCTCTTTTGTATCCACCTCCATCCTATATATTACTCATTTTTTAAAGCAGGCTTAATAGTAAACACAACTGTCGTTAAAAGCTACATTATACACTACTAATATTTATCTTATCTACCCAAATTCTACAACAATTTTTTTCAGATGTAAGATAATTTGATTTAAGAACGAATGCTTTCAAGTTTGAGCTTTGTCAATAACAATATTTCTGTTCCTTTAATTTGTTCCAATTTGATTTATTGCTTTAACAATGTCTTTACCTTTGAATGTTTGTATCTTTTATTGTGTATTTTGTAAACGAAATTGTTAACTGGATGTATTTCAGCCTTCCAGGAGCTATGTTCAGCTTTTTTAATAAACGATTCAATAAAAAAATAAGAATTAAAAAACAAATAAATGACATAATTCAGTGTACATAGTTAACCATATCCATAATGCGTTTTAATGAAAGTACGGCAACAAAATATCACACAAATTTCCTTTTATCGTTATTGCTTTTATTATTAAGGCTATTTACGTTGTTGCTATAGTTGTAATTTTTACCAACATTTTTATCGTCGCAGGCGCAGATTCAGGCCCCCCCCCCAAAAAAAAAAAATAAATAAATAAAAAATAAATAAACAAATAAATAAATTAAAATTAAATTAAAAATTAATAAATAGGAGAAAAAGGGAGAAAGAAGGAAAAAGGAAGAAAAAAAAAGAAGAAAAAGAAAGAAAGAGAAGGGAATAGAGCCAAAACCTTGTACAATTTTCGCCCAGGTATATTCATAAGAGAAGCGCAAAAATAGGCCTAATTGGGTTTTAAAACAACCATAAGTAAGGCCTTTAATGTGGAGAGGGTCCATGAGGCCGATTTTTTTAATTTTGTATTTTGCAATATATTGCTCAAACGCCGATTTTTTAAGAAAACAAAATACATTACTGACGAAAAGAAAAAATGAGGGAAATATTTAATACTAAATTTTCAAATAGAGACCTCGTGGACCCTCGGCCTCGTGGGCCCTCGGCCTCATGGGAAAAATAGTCAGCCTTGTGGAAATACTAGAAAGTGCCCCTTTATTTATTCCATATATCTTTTAAAACCCTAACTTTTCGGCTCGCGCTTCGCGCTCGCGGATACAAATCATAATAAACAAAATAACTCAAATTTGGAGGTCAAAATTTTTGGGCTCGCAGATACTAATTCAGTAGGGTATATAATGCACAATTAACCCAAAATTTTCAGCTTGCGCTTCGCTCTCGCAGATACTAAATGGGGTTTATAATAGGCCTACATAATTATCTAAAAAAGCTTAATACTAGAAAGTGCCCCTTTATGTATTCTATATATCTTTTAAAACCCCAAATTTTGAGCTCGCGCTTCGCACTTGCCGAATCTAAATCATATTTTTGGGCTCGCAGATACTAATTCACTAGGGTAGCTAAATAGGCCTATATAATGCATAATTAACTCAAAATTTACAGCTCGCGCTTCGCACTCGCGGATACTGAATAGGGTCTATAATAGGCCTACATAATTATCTAAATAAAGTTTAATACTAGAAAGTGCCCCTTTATTTATTCTATACATATATATATATATATATATATATATCTTTTAAAATCCCAAATTTTGAGCTCCCTATTCGCGCTTGCTGATACTAAATCATAGTGCACAAATAACTCAAATTTTTACCTCAAAATTTTCAGCTCGCGCTTCGCGCTCGCGGATACTAAATAGGGTCTATAATACACAATTATCTAAAAGTTTTGATACTAGAATGTGCCCCTTTATTTAACCAATATATCTCTTAAAACTCCAAATTTCCGGCTCACTCTTCGCGCTTGCTGATAGTAAATCATAATGCACAAATAACTTCAATTTTTACCTCTAATACTAGAAAGTGCCCATTTATTTATTCCATTTATCTTTTAAAACCCCACATTTTCGCGCTCGCGAATACTTAATCATAATGTAAAAACAACTCCAATTTTTACCTCAAAATTTTGAGCTCGGGCTTCGCGCTCGCGGATACTAAATAGGATATAGAGTACACAATTTTCTTTTAAAAATTAATACTAGAAAGTGCCCCTTTATTTACTCCATAGGCCTATATCTTTTCAAAACCCAAAATTTTCGGCTCGCGCTTCGCGCTCGCGGATTCTAAATCAAAATCATAATGCACAAATAATTCAAAATTTTCAGCTCGCGCTTCGCGCTCGCGGATACTAAATATTACACAATTATCTTAAAGTTCTAATACTAGAAAGTGCCCCTTTATTTCTTCAATATATTTATTAAAACCCAAAATTTTCGGCTCACACTTCGCGCTCGCTGATACTAAATCATAATGCACAAATAACCCTAATTTTTAGCTCGCGCTTCGCGCTCGCGGATACTAAATAGGGTCTATAATACACAATTATCTACAATTTTTATACTAAACAGTGCCCCTTTATCTAATCTTTATATCTCTTTGTTTTGTTTAAAATATTCCGATTTTATATATATATATATATATATATATTTTTGCTAGTAAATATCATTATTAAATTTTCATAGGAGTAAAAATAAAAATTTTTAAAGCTGGTGTATAGTGTTGGGAGAAGGAAAAATTTAATTTGGATTCACAGTTAGATAATATGAAAGCCTAAATCCATAATACTGCTAACAAAGAAAGTTATATTACATGGAATCTCGTTTTAATGTCTTTATTTCACGATATTATAGTATAAAAAGATAAGACGGGGACCCACTCACTTTTTGTGCACCGGCGTTCACATGGAAAACCAATGGGATACTCTTGTGTGGGTGATACACACAGATCGCTACGGTCCATTCATGCGGGAAGTTCGGGGACAGGACAACCCAGCAAAGGTCTCAAAACCGTTACAAATTGTGTTTGAATTCAAACATTTCACTGAAAATCACCGGAAATCGTGAAAGGAATAGCACAAAATCTCTCACACATGTCTTTTAGCGCAATGTGAACAACATGAGACTATATTTTATCGGTTTTATGCCGATTTTTTTTGTTACCAAAACTATACACCAGGTTTAAATTCCTCGTTTTAGGTCAGTATAGGCCTATATATCGGGGATGTTTTAAACTCGCTCAGCTCGCAAGATTTTTTTTTTTCAAAAGTTGCCCCCCCCCTCAGGAAAATCCTGGATCCGCGCCTGCGTCGTAATCATTAATGATATATTACATGAATTACTAGTTCGAATGTACATTTTTAAATGTAAGTTGTTACGTAAAAGCAAGGATATAACAGAAAAACGAATTATGGTGTGTATTACTCAATTACTCGATGCATTACCTATAAAGATACAGCATGGTACATAACTCTACGATATTTACAAAATGTCATTCATATTGATGATTTTGGTATGGGCAGGAGGAGACAGGGAAAAAGGGGATAGAGAGAGATAGGTAGATAGAGAGAGAGAGAAAGAGAAGGGAGAAGAATGCAAGGAGAGAGAGAAAGAAGAGAGAGAGAGAGAGAAAGAAAGGAGAAGAGAGGGAGAAGAAGGAAGAACACTGAGATAAAGTAGAAGTGTTTCAGCTAGACGAGTCAAACTTTGCAGTATTATTCATTCTTACATACCCCAAAACACATGCGAGTTTCAGAAATTCTGTCGTATGGGAGGGATGGATTGGCCCATCCCCTGGTCGTAAGGTAACAAAAACAACCTTGCCAATTTACATTTTTCATGAAAATGAGGAAATTTACTTATAAATAATTTCATGAGCAATTCAAATGTGGTGAAAAATTGAGGGTCATTGGAAAGCGGAACTTAAATAGGGGCTCTGAAAAACAAAATTGAGCCCTTCAAAAATAATATAACAATCCAACATAAGATGTTACTACTTTACCCTGCGCTAATATGAATGCCATTTTTGACATCCTCAGGAAAGTTCCTTTCAAAATATATAAACACGTTTACTTTTACGACCGGGGATGGGGACAATGGACACCCCTTAAAAAAAATGTCCTGTGGGTAATTCCTGTGGTAACTGGTTTTTACCACACAAATTACCACAGGAATACCTCATACCACAGAATATGTGTGGTAATATACCATTAGAGTCGTGTGGTAACGAGAATTGGTGCCTGTGGTATTCCTGTGGTACCAGAATTACCACACAAAATACCACAGGAATATCTTATACCACAGGAAATGTGTGTATATACTTTAGATTCGTGTGGTATTCCTGTGGTACCCAAATTACCACACGAAATACCACAGGAATATCTCATACCACAGGAAGTGTGTGGTAATATAACATAGAGTCGTGTGGTAAAAATGGGTGTCGTGCTGTATTCCTGTGGTACCTAAATTACACACAAAATACCACAGGAAGATCTCATACCACAGAAAAATGTGTGGTAGTATAACATAGAGTTATGAGGTAATGATAATGGTTGTCTGTGGTATTCCTATGGTACCCAGAGTACCACACAAAGTACCACCAGTACAGGAAATGTGTGGTAATATACCATAAATCGTGTGGGTGATAAAAATGGGTACCTGTGGTGTTCCAGATGTACCAAAATTACGCACAAAAAATACAAAAATCATATCACAGGAAATGTGGGGTAATATATCATGGAGTCGTGTGGGAATGAAAATGGGTGTCTTGTGGTATTCCTGTATAGTACCTACATTACCACACAAATACCACAGAAGATCTCATACAACAGGTAATGTGTTGTAATAACATATAAGTTCTGTGGTAATTAAAAATGGGTGTCTGTGGTATTCCTGTGGTACCTAAATTACCACACAAATACAATAAGAAGATTTCATACCACAGGATATGTGTGGTAATATACACAGAAATATGTGGTAATGATAATGGCTGTATGTGGTATTCTTGTGGTACCCAGAGTACACACAAAGTACCACATGAATATATAATACTACAGGAATGAGTGTGGTAATATAGAGTCGTGTTGGTAATGAAAATGGGTACCTTGTGGTATTCCTGTGGTACTTTAATTACAACACAAAATACAACAGAATATTTCATACCATAGGAAATGTGGGTTAATATATCATGGAGTCGGTGGAATGGAAATGGGTGTCTGTGTATTCCTGCATAGTACCTACAGTGGTGGCCCAAAATTATTAGAACACTGAACCTACCAAAGTCTAGGATTATCAATGCCTGTTCATTTGCCGATTCAGATTAAAGATATCTTTGTGTTCCATGAGCTATATGACTTTTAGCATAGGGCTTACGTATATGTTTATACCAAATTATATAGTTTCGACATCTGGTAATGCGCAGCATTAAAAATAGTTGCGCTATGCGCTTTTGTTTCCCATAGACTTGTGTATTAAACATGCTAGTCCAAATGTAAAAAAGTAAAATGCCAATTACATGTGTGCCGATTGTTCAAAAAGTATTTGAGGTAGAAGTATGAAACTTAGCAGGCTTATTCATTCTAATATATCTCAAATACCTGCTAAGTTTCAGAACATTTGCCGTTTTAAAATGTGTGAGGGGTGGATTTGCCCATCCCTGAGGTGAGATGACCAAAATAACCATGCACATTGAAGGTTAAGACTATTTTTTCATTAAATGAAGACACTTCTTGTAACTGTATATTCTTTAGAAGGACATTTCATGAGCAATTCAAATATAATGAAATATTAAGGGTCAAGGGAAAGGGGGACTTAAGTGGGGGCTCTATATTAAAATATTTAGGTATTAAATCATCTCAAATGATGTGTGAATGTGGTACCAACTTAAAGCCAAAAGATTCTGATCTCACTGATGCATTTTGTTTTGTATAATTTGCTTTTGTAAAACAAAAGTTATAATAATTTTTATGCGGCGATGAGCTAATCGAAATAGCATACATCTTTTGTCTCGGTGCGCTGAATTCATGGCTATTATAAGTAGAGAAACATGCGCAATAAGAATATGTTTCCTTGATTATGGAAAACTTGTCATATCTCAAGATCTACAGCACCAAATGGGTGAAATAAATTGCAGAAGAAAGCCTGACTTTTCTAGTTTATTTAAATATCAAACACTTTAAGAATGTGATTAATTTTCATATATAAAATCTTTTTTCCAACTGTACCATTTTATTTGACACAGACGCCGGACGGTCGGCGTCGGCGTCGATGCTACTCCCACGTCCGCACATCAGCTATACATCCCGCGCATCTTCTACCACTCTTCACTCCTGAAGACGGACAGTCAACCTGTCCGAAACGTCGAGCACTCTCTACTACTACTCAAGCCTTCCTCGTATCTCGTCTTCTCAACTGGTTTACAGTCCTTTTCAGGACTAAATCACGAAAGATTACCTCTAATTCTACTCTCTACTCTCTATCTCGCCTATCAATTTTCTACTTTCTTTAACTCTTCATTTCCTCTTCTACTCTCTCAAACAGTCCTTTTTAGGACTAACCACATGGTGAACCGTAAACCTCATCATCGTATTCGAATCCACCATGCAAGCATCTACCTTCAAACACCATTTCACACATCAGTACCTACCACATACTGATTCCACATTAATGTATAACAGGAATATACCGCAATATGTGTAGGTGTGTGTGTAAGGGTGTGTGTGTGTGTGTGTGTGTGAAGGGTAATCATACCACAGGAGTCGTGTGGTATAATACCACAGGAATACCACACTTGTTACCACAGGATCCAAATACCACTCACTATTATATAATTTGTGTGTGTGTGTGTGTGTGTGCGCGCGCGCGCGCGTGTGTGTGTGTGTGTGTGTGTGTGTATGTGGATATATGTGCATGAGTGTGACAGTAGTTAAACAATATTTTGGTGTAGTTTCCCTTGTGGTCTAAGGATTCTCTTTTATAGGCCTACTACAGGAAGGGACATTAGACCAAATGGGAATTAATTAGACCAAATGGTAATGTGACCAACTGATTGTAGACAAACAACCACGAGGGATTAGACCAAATGGGCATTAGTCAAAGTGGATTTACACCAAGTGATAGTTTCCTGCTGACTGAGTGTAGAAGTCGTGTGGTATTCCTGTGGTATTTTCATGTGGTATTATGGTAATTAGCTCATTTGCATAAAATGATTTTGTATGCACAAATCAGTATTTTGTGAACGTTACCTTAATAAACAGTAATTCACTGCATATTGATGTATTTTCTTTTAGGGAAATGTATTTCCTAAACATAGAGTAACATCAAGAGCGATAATTATAAAATCTGCATTATCATTAAGAAATATAGAAATAACTAACTGTGACCCAAAATATTTTTGAAAAATATTGGTATATATATCAGCGTGTGGTATCCTAGACGCTCGGGTGTGAAAGCTTGGAAAAAATCATGCTTTGGAACTTTTGTCTTTATAACTTTTTAATCATTTACGGTAGGTCTAATTTTGTTTGGTAGGTAATATTTTATGAGGCGAGAAACAATACATGAAAGAGCTTTCGGGGGAGTTGTCAAAAACAATAGTTTTGGAATGTAAAATGTGAAATAGCGCTTAAGAATATTTGAGGAATTCTCCGAGATGTCTCCACGACATTTTCAAAATCTGTTTCAAAGCAGTTTCAGAGAAATGTCTAAGTAGTTTCCGCGATTCATGAAACGTCTCGGAGATGTCTCCGCGACATTCAACGACCCGTCTCAAACTTGTTTCAAAGCTGTCTTAAAGTTGTTTCAAAGTAGTTCCCGAAAAGTGAGATACCAGCCGAAGTTATAAACTAGATTCATTCGATTTGCCACTTCCCCCCCCCCCTCACTTAGCTTATTGTGTTCTAACATAATGCAATATACAACCAATTTAAAACCATGCTTTTTTTTCAATTTTAAATTAGCATCTCTTTACGGTCTTAAGCCATTGTTTACTTTAACCTAAATACTTGTATCAGAAGTATTATCACCAAATTTGTTTATAGGAGGTTTTAATTTCCCTCAGGGGCAACAGATATCGCGGCCCTAAAAATAAAATGCGGAAATTAACATTCATTTGGGTCCAGGTAGCTAAGTCAACAATAAAAACATAAGCGTACCATCTCTAGTTCTCCATTTTGACACAGCTTTTCCCACCCCCCCCCCCACCCAATTGTTAGATTTGACATTCGTTTGCGTGCTCCGCTATCCCCGATGAACAACTTTTATCACAGCAGGTAGTGGCATCGCACGCAAAATTCTGAGTTTAGTTCGCTATTTCACTCACAAAAACAAAACAAAAAGCAGTTGACAAGCACAAATCACATGACTGTGAACGCTCCAATAAAACAAGCCATGCGTTGCTAAC
>CALNVZ010003426.1:2623209-2662066 GCA_940671915.1 Paracentrotus lividus | reverse complement strand
GCTAAGGGCGGAGCTAAACGGAGAGGGGAAATGAGCGTGGACGTGCGCTTGTGTGTCCGGAAAAAAAAATTATGACCGAAAAAAACACCCACCGAAAAACTGTTTTTTTACCACTTTTTTATTAGTTTGTCGATTTACTCGGATCTTTGATCTGCGACTTCTCTCTCATTTTGACGAGACGAATCACATATATGAAAATAAACACCTCAACAAGTTCAGCCAATTAAATTTAAGCCATGATAATTTTGGGGTATATCTTGGGTTAGTTCTGATGTTCACACCATTGGGAGGTTCTTTTATTTTTTTTTTTTAATTGATATTTCATTTCTGAGGATGTCTGAATATGGAGAAAAGCCAATAGTCAAAAGTTGCATAAATGTAATGCTATCGGTAACATTGAGTTTCCACAACACAAACTTCTTGATTTTCATACTATTGAAAAGTCCATCAATCCTTCTATTTATTGGCCATCGTGATGTCATGTTTGAATATACAGAACCACTGAATGTAAGGCATAGCGAAAATATTGCTCAGATTAAAGTTGTGCAACACATCTTGGAATCTTGATAGCTTTTACTGTGGGTTCTAATTATAACTGATATTCATAACATTGAAAAGTTTACTCATTCTTCACATTCCTACTTGCAATGGTAATTTGTTTAAATGCACAAATGTCATGAAAATAAGGCAAAGTAAAATGTGAAAATTTGCAAGATGCATTGTTATTGCAAACATTGAGCTCTTGCAACAGACTACAATAGACTCAATAGGCATGCAATTTGAAAGTTTTGACTTCTGTATTGTCCTAACACCCAGGTGACATGCGCATGTAAGGATGACATCACGTTACTAATTTAGTATAATTTAAAATATTTTGGATCTTTTCCCGCATGACTTAAAAACAGACAATCGTCAGAAGATAGCAGAATTTCAATTTTGCCAAATAGATGGATGAAGATTTTTTTTAAAATGTTGACAGAATATGCGAACACACATAAACACACACCCTCTCACCACCCAAACACACCCACATACACCTATCCTCCCCTACACACGCTAATCATCACAAACAAACACACAGACACACACACACACACACACACACACACACACCCACCCACACAGTAAAAATTCACAATTTCCCCTTTGTTGTATTGTTTACCTAGACCATTACTGAATGTTTGGAGTGTAGTAATTCCCTAACAAATATTTGTGTGTGATAGTGAGGGTGTATATGTTTGTTGAGGGTGTGTGTGTGTGTGTGTGTGTGTGTTTGTGCTGACGTGATTGAGAAAGGGTATGTGCATGTGTATGTATCGGTTGAGGTTGTCTATGGGTGTGTATTGGGTTTGTGTATGGTGTATGTGTAAATGGTTGTACGTGTACGTGGGAGTGCACGTAAGTAATAAATTCTCAAGTTGTTTATTCTTCATCAAGCCGCTTTGCGCAGGGCAGATTTTACCGCTTTTTTATTATTCGGTCGTGCATGCAAATTTTGAGATGAATAGGATACTAACATGTGCTATGAGGATGACTCTACCAATATTCAGATGAATAGGATACTAACATGTGATATGAGGATGACTCTACCAATATTCAGATGAATAGGATACTAACATGTGCTATGAGGATGACTCTACCAATATTCAGATGAATAGGATACTAACATGTGCTATGAGGATGACTCTACCAATATTCAGATGAATAGGATACTAACATGTGATATGAGGATGACTCTACCAATATTCAGATGAATAGGATACTAACATCCCTTACCAAAGATGACTGCTTATCAAGCAGTCCTTAAGCCTTCGAAGACATCTGACTGCTTCAACATTTGGCGAAGAAGCATTCATTACCCTTCATAGACGTTCACAAGCCTTCGTATTAACAGTCGAAGACATGTGACCGCCTAAATAAGAAGTCTTCAGAAAATAAGCAGTCATTGGATTTTTCCCATAAGCAGTCGTAAGCAGTCATTAGCAGTCATATGCAGTAGTGAGCAGTCATAGTTCTGAAGGCTTAAGTTTTAGGCAGTCGAAGACGAAGCTTAAGCAGTCACATTTCTGACGGCTTGCATTTTAGGCAGTCGAAGGCTAGTGAAGGCTAGCGAAGGTTAATGAAGGCCTATTTGGCAGTTATAAAATTGGCGGGAAAATATCAGTTGCTAGAAGGATCTTCACGAGGAACTTAGTGCACGATACAATTTTAATTTTAACTGGAATTTATTGCGTCTGTTGCCTTAATAACTTATCAACACTGTGAACTCTGTTAGCTGAATACTGTGATTTAGTGAGTATAGTCATTACAATGATAAAATTATGTGTTTTACAGCAGATATTAGGATCATTTTGAGGAGGGCAAAGCTGATATTGATTGACTGAGGTCCCATGTATTGTATTTCATGTCATCATGCAAAAAAAAAAATGCATGTATATCTGAACCTATACGGTGGACTTTTAAATGTCCAGTGACTTAATATGATAAGAACTATGTCTACATTGTTATAAATTATTACAGGGCTTTATGATATTTTATTTTGATAAGAATCTATAAGTGCTTTAAATGATTATTGATCATTGTCTTTTGGTTATTTGCTTATAACTGTGAGTTATATTTCAGCATGTATTACTTGCTTTCCAAAACGTTCTTCATTTTCTTTTCATTTTATTTCATTTGCTTCTCTTGATTCTCGGTATATGCTTGTATAATTTTTTTTCTTCTGATTTCTTGAAGTTGAAAATTAATTAACAGTTGATGCCCAGGACAAAAACACAATTGAATTTCCGAATGAAGGGTTAAACCTTGTAAGCAGTCGAAAACAAGCAGTCGGTTGGTGAAGGGCTGTGAAGGCTAATTCTGAATAGGCATTCAGTCATGAAGGCCTAATTGACTGAAGGTTATTCCTACCAAGCAGTCGGAAATAGCAGTCATAGTTGAAGGTTTAGCTAATTTGCATATTAACTTGGCTGTGGAAGGCCTTGGACTGCTTATAAGCCTTCGAGGCTAAGGAGGCTTAAAACGACTGCTATTTAGAGCTTCAAAAATAAGCAGTCGAAGCCTTAATTAGAGCTTCATTATAAGCAGTCGAAAGCCTTATTTAGAGCTTCATTATAAGCAGTCGAAGCTTTATTTAGAGCTTCATTATAAGCAGTTGAAGCCTTATTTAGAGCTTCATTATAAGCAGTCGAAGCCTTATTTAGAGCTTCATTATAAGAGTCATAACTAATTTGCATATTAACTTGGCTGTGGGAAGGGCTATGGACTGCCTATAAGCCTTCGAAGGCTTAGCAAGTCATTGACATGTATGATGCAAATGAAGGCATGTGGACTACTTGGCCCGACTGGTTGTGACTGCTTAAGTGACTGCTTAGAGAAGGCGCTTCAGTTCGGTAGGGATGTGCTATGAGGATGATCTCCAATATTCAGATGAATAGGATATAACATGTGCTATGAGGAGCTCTACAATATTCAAATGAATAGGATACTAACATGTGCTATGACGATGACTCTACTAATATTCAGATGAATAGGATACTAACATGTGCTATGACGATGACTCTACCAATATTCAGAATGAATAGTACTAACATGTGCTATGAGATGACTCTACCAAGATGTGTAAAGTAACCATGATTGAATATTCACTTGTCACAACTTCAAAATGATGAGACATTTTTATTCACTTACTCGGTAGATGATATTGTTACGATCTTAGTTCAAAAAAGATATTTCAATTTGAACTTTAAGGTACGATTATAGATTTGAATAAAAGGCTAATACATGACATTTGTTTATGCAATATATTCATACCTATTACAGTGACTGTAAAATTGCAGCTTACAGTAAAACCATTGGCAGTCGCATCACAATAAACGGTTGATTTCCATAGGAGAATTCGTTATAGTCATCGTTACGAGGATCCATTCTACCATTTCTCATCAGTGCATTTAAGACGTCTGCTGAGTTGCGTTGACAGGTAAATCTACCACAGCAAGTGACTCGTACAAGTCAGTCGGCTGGATGATTTGAGCTGGGACACTGAATTGAGGGCGGTTATTCTTTGTGTCCGATGGTGGGGGGGGGGGGAATAAATGAGAGGATGAAATAATATTATAACAAATAGAAATAAAGCGAAACTTCCCTGACCCTTTCAAATGGCGGGGGGGGGGCATTCAGCATGTTTTTTTTTTTTTTTTTTTTTATCGGTAGAGAGAAGAAGACTTGGATAAATTAAATCAATCAAATCAAATCAAATTTATTGAAACAAAAATCCGCATTTCGGATCATTTTCAATACAAACATAACAAGAGAAAACAAAAAAATGGAACAAAAAATGTACATACATAAAATTAACATAACAAATAAGAGTTGACATAATAATACATCATTGTATATATATATATAAAACGAAAATTATACAAAAATACGTACATTTTATATCTACGGGACCTGCCAAGCTCTATTTAGGGGGGGTGGGGCGTTACTCTTTCATTATACATATTACTAACGCTAGTTACTAAAAGTTTACTTATGTCATAATCGTTACTCTTCATTATTAATCTAAATTGATCGGTTTCATCCATATCTTTAAACGAGGGTATAATTGCATGTATTATTATAAAGTGAAACTCTGTTTCAACTTCTTGAGAGCATTTAGGACATATACGCTTATTTATTTCTAGTTGTTTATGTCTCCCCTGCTCTATCATCAGTCTACTATTGCTTATTCTTAATTTTAGGTAATTCTGTAATTCTAAATCTAGTCAATGTACTAGATTAGAACCATCTGTTAGAACGTACATCATCACCCTAACTACTGTTCTTAACTTACTATTACAATACTATAATAATAGTGGTATTTATTGTCAACTCAAGAACGCATAGTTACAACACTGCGGCCTTCTTCCACATTGTCTGAAGAAAACCTTCCGAAAATGACGTGTTCAATATGTCACACAGGGGAGTGCTAAGTTCAACTGCAAAAGTCTTGATGAGCTTTGCAGGTATACCATCGGGGCTAGCAGTCTAGGTGGTTCTCTCTCTGGTAGGAAAGCTGGAAATTGGCTGCGATCAAGAGGAGGTTGGTCAGCAGCAACACTCAATTCACGTATTCTACAACGTCCTTGCCTGTTCTTAAAAAATTGCAAAACGGCCTTTGGTCGGGCTGGAACTTATAACTGTGAAAAATAATTTCTTGAATACGATACTAGGCAGTTCATATATAGTTCTCGTTACGTCAATTCCGTCTTTATCGCGTCCGCAATACGTTGTTATCCAGTTCAGACCGAGTAAACAGCTCGTTCACTCTATACCTTTCGTAACACGTCCAAACCGTCACTAAAAGTACCTATGCGCAGCATGATAAAAGTTAGGTACCATGTTCGTAGTACGTCCTTCTCGTTCAGAGTAAGTCCTACCCGTTTAAGGAACGTTGTCACTATGTCTAATTTTAAAACTGGAAGCCAGTACGATTTTTTTTAACACTTTGTTTAAAAAAATCGGATGCGCCTTTCCGTTCTCTCCATTCGGGCCCGTTCGCCAAGTTCGTAAACAGATTGTAAACGGTCTGTATTAGATTCTAAAAGGTCTGTACTACGTTCAGTCCGGGTGTAAACAGATTGAGCCCGTTCACCAAGAACTACCAAGAACGCAGTGGGAACTAGCTCAGTGTGACGGGAATTATGACATGCCGTTCTGTTTAAAACTTGAAACGTATTGCTATCCAAGCCCGTGCTATAAAGTCATGAGCAGATTGAAATAGGTCTCAAGTACGTCCACTCTGTATGTACATAGATTAAGCCCGTTCTGCAATAATTTCAATAACATGGTAAGAAATTGTTCAGTGTGATAGTAGTATAAGCGAATAGATCAGCTGTTTAATTGCCACACATTACTTGTTCCAATTATAGAAATCTCACAACTTTGAGAATAAATACGAAAAACTGCCATTGGTCCGAAAAGAACGCGTACATTTGACCTACTTATTTCTGGATTAAGATGAACAACGTTCGTATACAGTCCTCAATACGTCTATCACGTCTCTGCATCGTCTGCAGTCCGTTTGTATCTAGTTAAAATCGGTTGAAAATGCCCGTTTCCATGAAACAGAGCCCGTCTGACACAATCCAAACCCGTCCTCATAGTTGCAACCCGTTCTTAATCAGTTCCAACTCGTTTCCAATGCGTTTCGTCCCGACATAACTAGTTCTGGGTCGTTTTAATCCGTTTTAATCCGTTCTTACTCGTTCTCACGTCGACCAAACGGCCTCCAGAAAGTTCATCTCGTTCTTACTTCGTCATTATCCGTAAATAGAATGTGTTGAACGCAAATGCGTGCCCGTTTTTCATAAAAAAAACCTAGCCCGTTTTTGCCAGACCTCATGCGTCTTCGTAACTTCAAGCTGATAATGAATAAACAATGCTCGTTTGTAAGACGTCCTAGCACATCTTTAGAACGATTTAAGTACGGCAATTTCGTTTGTAATACGTCCATCTCGTTTCAGGTACGTTGTCACACCGTTAAATTTTAGGACGAGATGGGAGCCCGATTTTTTTAAATACTTTTTTGAAAATCCGACCGAGCCAGTCCATGAA
The DNA here is from genome assembly GCA_940671915.1 of Paracentrotus lividus. Lineage (NCBI taxonomy): Eukaryota > Metazoa > Echinodermata > Echinoidea > Camarodonta > Echinidae > Paracentrotus > Paracentrotus lividus. Next base: position 2,655,469 of record CALNVZ010003426.1, on the reverse strand, counting down.
GTTCGTAAACAGATCGTAAAAATGATTTACTACGTCTACTCAGTTTACACAGAGATTATGCCCGTTCGGCAAAATTTGCAAGGACGTAGTAGGAACGAGCTCAGTGTGACGGTGGTATTATATTTGCCAAATATTTCTTATAAACGATGCTAGTCCGTTTATAAATCGTCCTCGTTACGTCCATCTCGTCTTAGTTATTACGTCCGAACCTAAGATTTCCCATAAATGCATCCTAGGCACAAAGGAAAACATTTATATTTATTTTTTATACATTGCCTTCTTCTCGCTTCTGTTCACTGATTGCATCCACATCCGGGCCTACACATCGAAATTCATTAAAAAAAAATTGTTTATTCTATTTTTATGTATTTGGTTTATTTTTGTTTTGCTTTGGTTTGTTGTTTTATTCTTTTATACTTTTTTTCGCCGAGGATGGGAGGGGCCGCCAAAAACACATGATTTTAAGCATGTCAATGTCATTAAAAGATTACACAGTTTCATTAACAAGCGATTATCATGTAAGATTTTTTTTTTTTTTTCCTGTCTTACCGTTCCCATTATAAGTTTTAAGAGTGGGTCTTCGCTGGAGGGCGTAGGATGTAATGTAGGACGTTAGCATTTAAAGGGCAATATTTTCAAAATAGCTCAATACCTTCTTTTACTTTCTTTAATAACTTCGAATAAAGGTTGCCAATGTTGACCACACATGTCCGCACTGGCCTGTTTGACATTTTAATGTATATTATTGCAATATGTTTTGTTTCATATCTAGTATTTTCACATACACAAGTGGATTACACTCACTAATCTGCTGCTAATTACTCGCTACTGCGTTTAGGGTCGGAGAACCAGGGTTAAGAGGATCACAAACAATTACTTTATAGCTAAGGAAAAAAATGTATATAGGGGACTATACAGTGTGTTTCAAATAAAAGGTAATCCTTTGTTGGAGGGGCCATATTCCCAGCTAATCCATTTTGGATATTTATATCTATCATATGAAAGACGAACTCTTCACCTTTACAATGATACCTTTCTTGAATCATAAATCTAACGCATACTTGAATAAATTTCAAATGAAGGTGTCAGGTACAAAAGCCAATTTTCCAAGTTTTTGTCAAAGGATGAAAGACTGAGTGGATGCTTTCAAAGGAGTCACACATCATCGCACGAAATCCTATTCAATGATCTTCGACAGCAGGGACAGCATTCAATCAGCCTTCTTTCATTTTCTTAGAATGTGGAAAATTGACTCTGTACCTACCCATCTCATTTGCATTTTCAAGAAAGGTATCATTGTAAAGGTGTCAAAATTTTATTTAAAAAATTGACATCAGATATTATCATCAACATTATCGACAAATGTTGTGAGAACGTGAGCACTATTCGTCGTGTCATGGACGAGTGACTTTTGTAATGACAATTTTTGCCTTAAACGCGTGTTTATTTATGCATTACTAAACGGTTTTGTTTTATTTTCGCACATAAGTTAGTCGATGAGTGTATAAACGTAACTGCCATACGATAATACTTGACGCCATTTTTTTAAGTTTAAAAAGTTAAAAATTTAAAGGTTCCAGCATGTTGATTTCGGGTTTGTTTTTGCCTCGAGATTGCACACAACGTGAATGGAGAGGAAATCAAAATTTAAACAAAATTTAAATTTGGCTTAATTTCATTGATGAATTTTGTTATTCCTTGTTTCATCAAAATTGGCACACAGCTTCAGGGTGGTACTAACTAACAGGAACACACACTAAATTGAGAATCTGATAAGGCACTGAATGGGACCAAAGCCCTGAAATTTCTTCTTTTTTTAATATTGTTCTAATAACTTCTGCTCACTGAAGCATAAAACACTGGAATTTTCGTGAAACTCAAATAAAATGAACTATCCAAAGTGGTCTGTGACAATTATCCAAAGGAAGCAATTGAATTTTAGTACGCAAACGAAAAACAGCTTTTCGCGTATCACGTGTTCATTAAAGCGTGAATTTTTAATAAGATGCCATAGCAGCATTAAAGACAGAATTATTTGACATATATACATATAACAACAAAAAATGTTGATAAAATGAATTTATTACACAAAATGGAACAATATTTATCTAAGAAATCTGAGTGTTCATTTAACCGTGAATTGAATGATATTGTTTAATACATTCTTCTAGAATGCAAATTCCGTCATAATTAATAATTTTTAAAAGTAAAAATGAGTATTAAAAAAAAATGCAGTTTTTACAAATTTTACCTCATGTTCATCAAACTGTGAAATTTAATGCAAAAGTCGTTTGATGTGTTAGAAATGAAGTGCAACAACCGTTCTGAACATATCTTTCGTTAACAAGTTTGAATTTGTTCTAATATTATTGAATTGAAGTTATGAAACTAACCTTGTGACTTTCGAAAAGTGACACTTTTGCCCTTTGACTGTGCTCATTGGAGCATGACTTAACGAATTATAGTAAAATTCACTAAAATGGAAGCTGATAAAATTACCTACAAGCACATGTAATAAAATTTGTCAAACTCTACTTGATTCAAAAGTTACATCATTTTGATTATAGGGGACTTACTTTTTTGTTGTGTATAGTTCCCTATTTAGAAAAAAAAAACATTGGGTGTTTTTTGAAATCGTTAACTAAATTTTGGTGTTAATCCATTTTACTTTATCTATCATTTATACAAAACAAACAACAAGTATTTTTTGTTAATTTTAACATTATGTAATACCTTAGAAGAAGGCAACAAATATCCTGAAAGTAGAAAGTAAAAAGAAACATAATCGTGCTTAATACGTTGCCTATGGTAGTAATAGTCTTTAAAATAGTTTTATATAATAATAACGCAATTAAATATTTCCTTTATAAAAATTGTAAAGCTTACCTATGATCATTACATTAAACATACAGCTTGCAGAATTGTTCGACGCATCTGAGAAATTACACATGACCGTTGTGCTGCCAAAATAGAAAATATCTCCGGATTGGTAGTTACAGGTCATCGCAGGTGTTGGATCCACATTATCCGTGACATTGATAGACCAGAAAACCGTAGAGGAGTTTGATATTGGCATCGTCTCCTGAACGACTTCAGATGGACATTGAGGAACAGGCGCATCATCATCTTTAATAAAGAATGTGTAAATGATTTTTCCCGCGACAAGCCAGTTTTTGCAATATGCAAATTAGTATATTTATGCATAATTGAATGCATAATACTATCAAGCTTAACGACATCAGACAAAAATATATCCATGGACAATATAAGTAACAACTATTCAGGAATACAACATGGGTCATACTAGCCTGATACTGTTGCCCTTATGACCTTCAAATTAGGTCAAAGGTAAATTTATGAAATGATTAACACCCTTAAAAATGGTATCATTTTAGCAAAAACCTAATTTTCTGTAAACTTTGACCTTACTTCTAGGTTAATTGTGTCAACTAAAAATATGACAACCTCTAACTTTTTGGTTGGTGGCATAATGGTAAACATATTCATGTTATTTACCTACACAGTTAAGCTTATACAACCAATAGGTCAAAGGTCAAATTCCAAGGAATACGTTTTGGCCATTTGTTTGTTTGTTTGTTTGTTTGTTTTGTTTTGTTTTGTTTTGTTTTGTTTGTTTGTTTTTTTTTTAATGGAGGGGGGGGGGGGTCTTAACCTTAGTCTTATTGGCCGTATTAGTTGAAATATTTTATAATGTTTTCCGCTTGATATCATAAAGCGGGAAGGTTCGTTTTTATTCACCTATGACATGTAAATAAGGTAAAAATTCCAAACAACTCTGAGTTTTTCGCTATTTCCAGGTGTTTAGCTGCACGATGTTTGAACTTTGTGTCAATGAAAAAGAATAGCAACATTGGTTTTCTGATTCGTGGGTTCAAATTAGGTCAAAGGTAAATTTATGAAATGATTAACACCCTTAAAAATGGTATCATTTTAGCAAAAACTAATTTTCTGTAAACTTTGACCTTACTTCTAGGTTAATTGTGTCAACTAAAAATATGACAACCTCTAACTTTTTGGTTGGTGGCATAATGGTAAACATATTCATGTTATTTACCTACACAGTTAAGCTTATACAACCAATAGGTCAAAGGTCAAATTCCAAGGAATACGTTTTGGCCATTTGTTTGTTTGTTTTGTTTTGTTTTGTTTTGTTTGTTTGTTTGTTTGTTTTTTAATGGGGGGGGGGGTCTTAACCTTAGTCTTATTGGCCGTATTAGTTGAAATATTTTATAATGTTTTCCGCTTGATATCATAAAGCGGGAAAGTTCGTTTTTATTCACCTATGACATGTAAATAAGGTAAAAATTCCAAACAACTCTGAGTTTTTCGCTATTTCCAGGTTTTTAGCTGCACGATGTTTGAACTTTGTGTCAATGAAAAAGAATAGCAACATTGGTATTCTGATTCGTGGGTTCAAGTAGAATAAAAAATAACTGTGGTTATCAAAATTATTGAGCTCAAAATATGGCCAGTACGACAATGGTCAAGACACACTTAAAAAGTTCAAGGAATACGTGAGGGCCAAAGTTTCTGTCTTGACCATCGTCCTTTTTGGCCACATAGCTTAATCATTTTGATAAACACAGTTCCTTTTGTTCTACTTAACAACATGAATCAGAAAATCAACCTTGCTATTTTTTCATCGACAAAATATGACCTCAAGATGAGGTCAAATTTCAAATGACAAGCTGCTAAAAAAACCTGTAAATAGCAGATACTATGTATCATTGGACTTTCCACCATAATTAAAGGTCAGACTCATAGGTCAATGAAAGCGAACATGTCCTGGTTCATGGGATCAAGTTTCTCTTTTCGTTCATGAAACTGGATGTGTAAAGTTGTTTGATATGATGATGATATGGAAAAAAATCAATCTAATTCAATTCAAGTAGAACACGTGAACAATGTTCAATGAAATATTCCAAGTATTACGGCTCAGTAAGACCAAGGTCAAGACCAAAATCTTTGGCCGAAATGTCTTTCTCGAACTTTGAACTTTGATCTATTGGTCGTATTAGCTTAACTATGTTGGGAACTAACACGAATATGATTACTTTCATACCATCAACCACAAAATAGAGGTTGTCATATTTTTAGTTGACACAATTGAACTAGAAGTAAGGTCAAAGTTCCCAGAAAGTTAGGTTTTTGCTACCCGTATACCATTGGTTCCGTTACAATGCTCAAATGCTCCAAATTTTATTGTCCGAACCGGATATTCATTTTGCCCTTTTCTCGTGGGTTTGGCAGCCGCTGAGCAGCGCCAGATGGGCGTTGCTCTACAATGCTCTACAACATTACCTTTTCAATGTATACAGCATGCACTGTAAGTATTTCTATTTACGTACGTACAGGTATAAATTTAGAAATAAAACTCATTTTATTGTAATTTAATTTGACGAATTCCGTAATTCATGTCTGTGCTAAAATTCTTATAGGTAATTGTTAATGTACAAGTACTTTCATTTTCCAGTTCCAAGATTTCATTGTAAGTCAAATTTACGTTTTCCGAAACAATTTCTACTTTACTCAATGTCCTTACTTTTCAACACTGTTTTTAAATTGTCCTCAATGCAGAGGCGGCGGAACCGGGTGCAGGGGGGGGGGGGCACAGTGCCCCCCGCCCTCCTCACCTTTGTTTTTAATCCACCTTCAAAGTGCCCCTTTTCGTTACTAAAAAGTGCCCTTTTACAGCTAAAAAGGGCACTTTTTATTTCATTAAAAAAACTTTTTAAAGTTCTTGTAAGTCCCAGGGACAATTTCTTTGTAAAAGAGGGCACTATTGGTACTATGAAGTGCCCTTTTTTCTTCAAAATTTATTTTTTATAAATCCACAATAAGAAAAACGAAATTCCAGGCAATTTGACTGAAACCACTCATCCCTGCTGCTTTGTGCAACTACAGTCTGTGTCAAATAAAATGGAACGTGTAAATAAATTTTTTCTATAGTATGAAGATTAATCACAACCTGGTATTGTTTGGTATTTTCATAAAGCAGGAAAATCAGACTTTCTTCTGCATTTTTTTTCATCACATTTGGTGTTGTAATTTTTGAGATATGACAACTTTTCTACTATCAAGAAAAATCCATTTTTCGCACGCAGTCCCATGCCTTTGTGTAGGTTTTTCATAATGGCTATGAATTCAGCGCTCCAAAACGACAGAAGTGCGCAATTTCGATTTGTTCCTCGTCGCACAAAATTTAGCATAACTTTTGTTTTACGAAAGCAAATTATACAGAATTAAGTGCATCATCAAGAAAAATCTTTTGGCTTTAATTTGGTACCACATACACATATTATTTGAAAATATTTCACACCCAAATTATTTTTCCCCAAATGTACCATTTTTTTTTAACAGACTGTATAGTGAAAGAGTGTTGTCAGAAGCAAATACACCTAAATAATGATTGACGTACTTCGGGCTACATCCCTCTAAACGTTGTTTTTGTTTTAATGCCCTGTCTTGCTCTTATATTTTTTAAAATCCTTTATAAAAACAAGTTAATCTGTTTAAGGGGGGTATAGGCAAATGGTACTACACTTCTATTTGTTCCATTTCCAAAGAAATTAAAAGAAATAACCCTAAGAAACCAAATATGGATAAAAAGGTTATTTATCAAGGGGGAACACAAAAAAAAATCATCAAAAATGGCTGATTAGCATAAATTATGCAAATTTACCCAATTTTTACCCCAAAAAGATGTACTGAATATCTAAACCTTATAAGTCCATTTCCGGTAGGGGAGACCGGGTATGGAAGTTACACGGGTCAGTTGTTACAGTTCTCAGTGTGCTAAGATGGAACAAGAGAGGATGTGCTAACTGGCATTTATATACAGCCTACACATAGCTGTGATGAACTGCCGGTCGTGAGGTTTCTCTGTTGTTTTATTAAAAAGTAAATCAACAAAAACCATTTTTTACAGTTCAAAGTAAATTTTTGACAAAAATTGAAATTTGTAATAGCTCTTACAACTGAAGGCACATGATGATAGTCTGGTATTGTAAATATAGTACATGTATGTCACTAATATACCCCCTATCCATGCCCTGTAATTCTGCCTAATGACTGTGCTACAGTTGATTTCTGTGTGTAAAATCACCCATGGGGTAGGTTGTTACAACAACCTACCCCGTGTTGATGTAACAACCTACCCCAATTACATTACATATGTAAAATTACATTTTGTCTCAATTTTCAGATGTTAATATTTTTATTTTTCTATTATTACTTTTGTCTATTCTAGAGCTCTACTTGATCTACTGTTAACGATGTCAAGAAACTATAAAGTTGAAATTAAAGTATGGTATAAGAGATTTACACATTGTCAACTTACCCCGTATGTTTACATATTGTAACAATTGACCCCGTATTGTGTAACAACCTACCCCGTATATGGGGTAGGTTGTTACAAAAAAATGTCTTCACTAATTAAGCTGTAGCTAATTAGTGTTTACATGTTTTCAAGTTTTATATGCCTCAGGTTTTAGCCAACATAATAGGCTAACTACAGACCCAATATGGAGTGCGTGAGTTCTTTCATTAGAATTTTCTGGCCCAAAATGTGAATTTTGTAACGTCCATACCCGGTCTCCCCTACAGATGTTTTCTAAACATGTCCCCAGGGAATGAATGGATTGGAATTCCAACATTTTAGCTTTTAGCTTTAATTATGTATTAATAACATTTTTACAAGAAAACTAAAAGTGCATTGAAAATTCCAATCCATTCATTCCCTGAGTACACATTAATTAACCACTTGACTGCTACATGATGCTAATTGCACAGTACGGGTATGACCAGCGTGGCGCTGGTGAAACCCGACAGACAAAGCTCAGACAATAGCATGATCACGTCATATTAAGTGGTCCGCGCATAGTGTACAAACGCCAAGCACGTAATATTACGTGGTCCGCAGCCAAGTATGCAAATAGTATCTCACATTCCATTCTAGAGATATCTTGTTTTGCGCCGAGTCAAATTAAAAAAAAAACTGATTCTGAGAAAAACAAAGGTATTAAGCTTGTAGTTTCCACTGTATCCTGTCAATTAAGGGCTACTGTGTTCATTACACTATTCAATATACATAATATATGCTATGATTTAATGACTAATTAAGGAAGTTATGTTAGATTTGGGGAATTTTCCACTATTTTTTCTTCAAGGTCACACGTGCATTTATTTACAAAAACACTGCTTTCAAGGCTTTCTCTTCATTTTGAAGAGAACGAAAAAATTGGAAATTATTTTACACTTTGCGTGTGTAATGAATATTTTAATGTTGCTTAAACTATAAATGTTGCTTAAACTTCAAAACTAAACTTTTGTTTTAAAATGGGGCACTTTAATGTTTTAAAACCAGCTCGGGGAGCACGCATGGGGGCGCCGAAAAGAGGAAGAAAAAGGGAGAAAAAGGAAAGAAAAAAAAGAAAGAAGAAGAAAGGAGGAAAAAAAGAGAAAGGGAAAACGGGGAAAGAGAAGGAAAAAGGGGGGGAAAGGGAGAGGAAGAAAAAAAAAAAAAAAGGAAGAGAGAGAGGAGGGAAAAAGGAGAGGGGGAAGGGGCGCCCCTTAAACAAAGGGGGGGGCTCCAAATCGACAGTAAACTAAGGGGCGCCAAATTGACCTTTAACTTAAAGGCGCAAAATAGACATTAAAGTAGGGGGCGCCAAATCGACCTTAAATTTAGGGGCGCCAAATCGACAGTAAACTAAGGGGCCCAAATTGATCTTAAACTTAGGGGCGCCAAATCGACCTTAAATTTAGGGGCGCCAAATCGACAGTACAAGAGGCGGCAAATTGACCTTAAACTTATGGGGGCGCCAAATTGACTATAAATTTAGGGGGGCGCCGAATCGACTTTTAATTAGGGGCGCCAAATCGACAGTAAACTAAGGGGTGCCAAATTGACCTTAAACTTAGGGGCGCAAAATCGACCTTAAATTTAGGGGCGCCAAATCGACAGTAAACTAAAGGGCGCCAAATGACTCAAAGTTATAGGGGCGCCAAATCGACCTTAAATTTAGGGGGCGCCAAATCGACCTTAAATTAAGGGGGGCGCCAAATCGACATTAAACTACGGGGGACCAAATTGAGCTTAAACGTAGGGGCGCCAAATTGACCCGAAACTTAGATGGGGCGCCAATGAGCGCCTAATTATATTAAACTTAGGGGCGCCGAATCGACCTTAAACTAAGTAAGGGCGACAAATTGAAAAAGGGGGAGTGGAAGTGGCGCCCTTTAAAAAAATTAGGGAGCGCCAAATCGACAGTAAACTATGCAACGCAATAAACTTAGGGGTCCGAATGGACCTTAAACTAAGGGGCGCCAAATTGAGCTTAAACATAGGGGGCCAAATTGACTTAAACATAGGGGCGCCAAATTGACCTTCAACATAGGTGTGACGGCAAATCGACCTTAAACTTAGCGGCTCTAAATCGACCTTAAATTTAGGGGGCGCCAATCAAACTTAAAATTAGAGGGCGCCAAAATGAGCTTAACGTTGGGTCGCCAAATTGACCCGAAACTTAGATGGGGGCGCCAAATCGACCTTTAACTTAAGGGCGCTAAATCGACTTAGATTTAGAAGGGGCGCAAATCGACCTTAAATTTAGGGGGCGCCAAATCAAACTTAAACCTAGAGGGGGGCCAAAATGATCTTAAAAGTAAGGGCGCCAAATTTAGATCAAATGTAGGAGCGCAAAAATGATCTGAAACTTAAGGGGGCTGAATTGACCTGAGACTTAAGGGCGCTGATTTAACCTGAAGTTAAGGGGTGCCAATCGATCTTAAAATTAAAGGACGCCAGATTGAGCTCAAATGTAGGGGCGCCGAATGGACCTGAGACTTAGGGTGCCAAATTTATCTTAAACTTAGTGGCTCCAACTATATCCTATTTACCTGAAACTAAGGGCCCAAAAACACACACACAAAAAAAAAAAAAGGTTTTTAAATTGGTCTCTATCTAGAAATAGCAAAATTGTAAATTCCATGCCTCCTGGTTTGTATATACATAGAAAATTTTCGACTCAGGCGGCTTTCGCGCTCGCATCATCTTTTCCCATTGATTTATTACATTGTGTCGAGGAACGCGTAAAATTACCTGTTTTCTAATCATTCGAATGCATTAAATTTCCGTTCCCTATTCGCACATGCCTATGTTTTTCCTCTTTTACCAGAATATACATTATGGGATTCTAACCGTCAAAACATTCAAATTTACTTGTTTTCACGTTACATTTTTTATTTATTTATTTATTTTTTTTTTTTTTTTTTTTATTATCATTATTTTTTTTAAATTTCAAATTTATGTTCAACATATTAACGGCGTCAAATTGAGCTTACACGTACGGGCCCCAAGATGACCTGAAACTTATGGGGGCACTGAATTGAAGTTAAGGGGATGTAAAATCGATTTTAAAATTAGGGGCGCCAAATTGAGCTTACACTTATAGGGCGCCCAAATGATCTGAAACTAAGGGGCACCGAATTTACCTGAAACCAAGGGGGCAGCAAATAGGTTTTTAAAATATAGATAGAGCAAAATTTCAAAATTCATGCATCCGGGTCTGTATATACATAGCAAAATTTTCGCTCGCGCTTCGCGCTCGCCTGTGTTACTGGGCAACATAGGTCTTTAAATTATGGAGGCCAAATTGATCCTAAACTTCAGGTCTCTATTACATAGAGCAAAAATTTCGATCGCGCTTCGCGCTCGCTTCATTTTCTAAAGAGTTATTACATTGTGTTCCTGAGGAATGCATAAAATGTCACGTTTTCAGAGATCATTCCGATACATCAAATTTCTGCTCGTGATTCACGCTCGCCTATTTTTTCTTTCTTGAACCAGATTATGAGGATTCTGAACAACAAAACATCAATATACATATGTTTGATTTCACATTACTTGATGGACAAATTACAGCTCCCGTTCATATGATATTCTCATGAAGAGCTAAACAAAATTGATACCCCTAATTGCTTAGAATTATTTACTTTCTGATCGTAAAGTAGAGGGGGGGAAAAAATCTGATCGCGTTTCGTGCTCGTATTTAGAAATATTCGTATTTTCATTTATAGCGGTAATACCTCATATACCTAGAAATTCTTTTCCATGAACTCACCATTGGCAAAAAAAAAAAAACTTCAAATAAATTATTATTCAAAATCCTTCAACATACATTTAAGCCGCATGCCTATGCTTGCCTGGCGGGGGGGGGGGGGGGGCGCCATATTTTGAAAAGTACACAGGGGCGCCAAATTCACGTCGGGCCCCCCGGGGTGCGAAATCCTGGATACGCGCCTGTTTAAAATTTGAGAATAAAAAAAACGATATTATTCTTTTTTTTTTTCATTATTTCCTATTTTATCTCAAGACAGGGATTTTCGATGTTTTATTCCAAAAGGAGCTAAATCCAAAAATATTCATAAAAAAATAAAAACAATGTTCATAATTTCAAAATTTTGCCCTGGGCTAAAAGATCTAGCTGTATATTGTTAGGTAAAGTGGTTAAATAAACAAATCTTAAATGACCATAGTGGATTTAGCGCTTTTTGGAATAAAACCATTTTTGATTTATCGCCTTTTGGAATAAAACACATAATAATTTAAAACCCATTTTGTTCAGTCTTCCAAAAAAAAAAATTTATCCGATATGCTGCACTTGATTCCCATGCCTAAGATGCACTACTTATCCTATCAAATCTTTTTTCGTCAAAAGTGGATTTAGCGCCTTTTGGAATCAAGCTCTTCATATATTGGGGTATAAGGCACAATTTACTTCAATTTGTATAGCTCAAAATTATTGATAATGATAAAACATAATTAACTCCAACCAGGGACGTGAGATCTCCTCTCACGTCCCTGCTCCAACCATTAGCAATGATTAGCTTAAAACTTTGCACTCGCATTACTTTTTTCAATACTAAAAGAACGAAAAAACCTTTAAAAAGCCACAAAGATTATGAACAGCATACTAGTAAATTGAAATACAACTTTTATACCAAGCCATCAACTATCCCATGGATTTTGCTCATTATTCTTATGATCTAAGGCACCCCTTTTTTCATAAAAAGCGCCCCTTGCCACTGTGACCCCCCCCCCCCCTACTTTCAAATTCGGGGGATAGCCGTTATTCCGAATGTTCTTCATTCCGAAGGTTCGTCATTCTGAAAACGAAATAGGGCTCGTTATTCCAAAGGTTCGTCATTCCGAAAACGAAATAGGGTTCGTTATTCCGAAGGTTCGTTGATCCGAAAATGAAATAAGGTTCGTTATTTCCGAAAATGAAATAAACTAGTAACAAAAAACTGTGTTGTAATTCAAAAACAATAAGATATATTGCCATAGCGGAGGATGATACATGTGTATTTTTGGGGCAAAGCATGTATTGCATCAAGAAGTGGCGTGGATCAAGCTTGATTTTGATTTTATCTGAGCAATTGCTGCCTGAGCGAATGCATTAAGAATGTTGGGGACTGTGTGATGGTCACCCGTCAATAACCTCCACATAAGGAGGGGGATTTTTCTTTTTTTTGGGGGGGGGGGTGGTGTCATTATTTATCAGCTTCAGCTGTTAAATTTTGATTTTCGGAGAATTTTTTCACAACATTATCAACGGCGACTTCTACCGATAACGAATTCGCTACTTAACGGGCCTCTATCACTCCATAACTGAATAATTAATTCCGCAATTTTATTCGCTCCGCCTTTATTCCATGAAGAAGTTAAATGGAAACATTATCAGCGGCGAGTTATTGCGATAAAGAATAAGTTTCGCTTCTAAAAACGGGCTTTTATCACTCCATAACTAAATAATTAATACCGCAATTATGTCCACTTCGTCTTTATTTTACGAAGAAGTTATTTTGAAACATTATCAGCGGTGAGTTCTTCCGCTTAATAATTAGTTTCTTTTCTAAATTGGGCCTTTATCAACCCAGGACTAAATAATCAATTCCGCAATTATATTCACTTCGTCTTTATTTCATAGAAAAAATTTTCGAAACATTATCGGCGGCGACTTTTTTATCTTCCGATAAAGATTGATTTCCGCCGTTGTTTTGATAAAATTTCTTTCAAGTTCATAAATAAATACGGAACGAATACAACTTCAGAATTATTTAGTTATGGAGAGATAACGGGCCAATGTTAGAAGCGAAACGCATCGGAAGAGGTCGCCGTCGATAATGTTTTCAAAATAGATTCTCTATTAAATAAAGACGGAGTGAAAAAAGGTGCGGAAATAGTTTAGTTTTGGCGTGATAACGGCCACTTCTTAGTAGCAAAGTCTTAATGGGTAGAAGTCGCCGTTGATAATGTTGCGAAACAAATTCTCCGAATATCAAGATTTATAAGCAGAAGCTGTTCAATAATGACACCCCTCCCCCGAAAAAAATACCCTTATCTGAAGGTTATTCATTGGTAACCAACACACAGTCCCCAACATTCTTAATGCATTCACTAAGGCAGCAATTGCTGAGATAAAATCGAAATCAAGCTTGACCCACGCCACTTCTTAATGCTTGGTCCCCAAAATACACATGTATCATCCTCCGCTGAGACTATTTTGCATAATATCATATCGTTTTTGAATTACAACACAGTTTTTGTTACTAAAATAAGTTTATTTCATTTTCGGGAAAAAAAATGAACCTTTTTTCATTTTTCGGATTAACGAACTTTGAGAATAACGAACCCTATTTCGTTTTCGGAATGACGAACCTTCGGAATAAGGAACCCTATTTTGTTTTCGGAATAACGAACCTTCGGAATAACGCCACAAATGTTCGGATTAACGAACCCTTTTTTATTTTTGGATAAACAAACATCGAGGTATAGGCATTTTACGTGTTTCGGAATGACGAACCTTCCGAATAATGAACCTTCGAAATAACAAACCTTTGGAATTACGACGTGTAACCTCAAATTCATTCCGCCGCCTCTGCCTCTTTGTAACGAGTTTTTATGAATTTATACAATAATAATTACCCCATAAATTAAAACTAGCAGGTTTCTCGCTATGTAACACGAAAAATTTCTCTCATAATTTAATATGATGAAATTCTTTGTAAAAATGAAAAATAATATCTTTTTTAATTATGTTAAATGGTTACAACTAAAGGAAGGAAATTTTATTTCTTTGTATTATTTTAGAGTAAATTTTTTATGCTTTTGTAAATCAAATTATTGCTAGTTAATCTATTTAAATGTAATATCAACTTGTGACGATTATATTTACTTTGTAAACTGAATGTAATTCAGCCTTCGGGGTGCCATTTTCAGTATTTTTTTAAATAAACCATTCAATCAATGAATAAATAAATGCACTACACATGCTCATACCTGTCAGATATTAATGTTGATTATACGTTCATGTATTTACCTATTATATTAACAGTAAAATTGCAGCTTGCACTAGTAAGGCCCCCAAGATCGGTAGCATCACAGTATATGGTATGGCTTCCATAAGAGAATATGTTATTGGCACCATTTTGTCTTCTCTTACGACCTATGATTTCCATCTCTTGGTAACTTGCAACTAGATCGCTTCTGCCATCCTGATCAGTGCAGTATACGCTTTGTACACCTACATTATCAGTAGGAGTGACCATTAGTTCTACCATGGTAGTTGGCTGTCCTGGATCAGTCGGTTGAGTTATATTTGTTGGACATCCTATACTTGGCGCTTGTTCATCTGTGTTGAAAAATTATTAAAGAAAGACAAACACCACAGTGTTATCTGATTGTAAAACGTGTTCCACAATTACTAGAACTTGATATTATTGCAGATTTGTTTTCCTTGATGCATACATGAAAAATATCTTGTCCGCTAATTTTATATCCTAAGATTAGATAAGATAAGTTTGTCCAATAAAGAATATTTGTCTTTCACTGGGTGGTACAGTGAACAGTTATATACGGCCACCAGAGGGGGTGGTTGGAACTATAGTACCCGAACTGACGCGAAGAATGCGACTATTTTAAAATAGTCGCATTCGCGTCAGTGAGGGGACTATAGTTTCACCAAAACCTCTGAAGGCCGTATATAACTGGTTTATATCCGTCATCGGAAATAAAAGTTTCAAGATCTCTAGACATTTAACGTTAGAGGCCGATATCTACTCCAGATAGAGTCTAGAACTAACCTAGCGGCTATCCCTAGCCTGCCCTGCATCTATGAATGATCTAGAATCTAGACTAGATGTCTAAGTTATAGCCAGGACAGGCCTAGCGTTAGATATCTAACAAGTTTGATCAACCTAGACCTAGATCTAGATCTACATTTTGAAGACAATAACAAATGGGCGTTTACTCACTCGACCTTTGGGTCTCTTGTTGTTAAGTTGGGGGTCTCTGCTTAATATTTCAATCACAATCATTTAGGCCTAGAGGTCTAATTAACACAGTTGTTATGCGTAGACTTCTACAAAACTGATCAAACGCTGACAAACTCGATCTAAGCGTTGCTGTCGCCATTTACATTGAACTCCCTGAATGAAATCATCGTAGACAAGACGAAAACCTCGGCTTCCTATCATCATCAGCTCCTTCAAACTACATTACCGGTATTTGCCATCTTGTCTCACTACGTCTTTACACATTATTTGTAAATATTATCCCTAATCCATGTCACTGCACTGCCACGATAGCCTGGGCCCTAGGGCAGGCTAAAGCACGCACCCTCCGGCAAACAGACAGAAATCCCGTCTACTACGCGAGATCAAAATGTAAACAAAATTTGATGAGTCACGGCATGCCCGTCAAGTACGTACGTACGCACACCATCGTCAAAACAAACCTTACGTCTCGCATAGAGGTGGATACCTTTATGACGTCACGGCATGCCGAGCACACGATACAAGTTCGGGGCTACGGAGCCGCCGAGGGCTGGGGGGGGGGGGGTCAGCAACGTAAACGTGTACGAAAATGGGGTCTTTGCTCTCAGCTAGCTTCGATCACTCGATAGGCCACTATCGTTTGATCGAGCCGTGGCTATTCGCAGGTACTATTCACGGCTCAAGGGAATATTCCCGGCTTGTGAAGTCAGATGTCAGGATTAGTGGCATTTTTGCACAATTCATGACGTTGGTTGGAAATACCTTTGGTCACATGACGGGATTTAGACCAATCACCTATTAAGATTCTTACCATGACGGATATAATTCAAAATATTTACATATACACATAATGTGAAAATATAAGTTGTATGATATATTGAGTAACAAAATGAACGAGCATTTTCCCGCGAAGACGATAAAGGTACATAGCACCGATAAGCCATGGACCGTATCAAGTCTATGATTCATCAGAGGCAAGCCGCTTTCCACAACAACGACCGTAGAGTAGATGGAGGGAACAATCGAGCAGGGTTACTCGTGAATTAAATAAAATGAAAAGTAAATTCTACGTCGGTCAAGTTCAAAAACTGAAACTTGACAACCCTTGAAGTTGGTACAAAAATATCAAAGTCATGACTGGTATGGTAAGTCCAACTCAAGCAGTTACTAAAACGAGATACATGTTAACGACGTTAGCCGTGATGAACACCTCTCAATCGCCAACGCTGTGAAGAATTTCTTTTCTGATGTTAGTATCGACATACCGCAACTGCGACTGAATGATTTACCAGCATGTCTTCCCTCGCGGGTTAAACCTCATACAGTCCAACAGTGGGAAGTCTACAAAGAGCTGAATAGAATCAAACCGGGGAAGTCGAGCGGTTCAGGCCATTTCCCCATCACCGACCACTTTTCCAAGATAGCTGAACTGCTTATTGCCAAACGCTTGAAAGATATCAACCCCATCTCGATCCTAAGCAATACGGGAGCAGACCAGGTGTGTCTACCACTCACTGCCTAATAAATGTCCTTCCGAGAACTTCTGACACCCTGAACAATGTAACAAACGTCGTGTGAACTGACTTCAGCAAGGCCTTTCACAGATTCAACCACACGATAGCTGTCAACAAACGGATCTCTCTTGGAGCAAGTCTTTCCATCGTCCCGTGGATTTGTGACTTTTTGTCAAACCGCATGGCATGTGTTTTTACCAAGAAACCTTATCTGCCTGGGCATCGATCAAGGCTGAAGTTCCTCAAGGTACTCGCCTCGGCCCGATCAAATTCCTCGGCCTCGTTGATGACATCATGTGTGGTTAGCCAGTCGCCCATTGGAAGTACGGGGACGACATGACAGTTGCCATCACTCGCAGAAGCAGGGATCTGGGTGACGAGCTCCATATGTCTCTTACTATCCTTGAAACTTAGTGCCGTGATAACTTTGTCCACCTTAATGCTAAGAAGTGTTCTACAATACAGATAATTATGCTTTAGTAAAACTTAACATCCACAACTGCAACTGTCTATTTGCAACGACCCTTGAAAATTTGAAAATTGAACATTTTGAATGCGGTTAAGGTCCTAGGAGTGATCATCGAGGACAGCCTCAAGTGGAATCTTTATATCCAAGACATAGTGTCACGGGTGTATGGACAGATATATATGGTGAGGTCACTGAAAGGATTTCCCCTGCCGAAGGGTTACCTGTTAACAGTGTACACTGGTTTCGTCCGTCCCTTCTTGAGTACGCATGCCCAGTTTAGCATGGCTCACTGACCTCTGTCAGTGCAAGTTGATCGAGAGTGTCCAGAAGAGAGCCCTCAGTACATCTCGTACGACAACGTTCTTGAGGCTACAGGACTACCGTCTCTAAGTTCTCGACGCTAGTAGTTATACCTTTACTTTGTCCGTGTAGCCTACAATTTAAATTTCTCTGAAGGATTGTTTGAAGCTTACACAAATGCCACGTCTTTAAGGAAGAATAGAATCTGCAATGAACCCAGATGTAGAACTGAAGGCTATAGGTAGAGCCCTGTCCCGTTCCTTCACAGACTCCTGAAAAAGAATGGCTTATAAGAACCAGTCCATAATGTTTTTATCTTTCGCATGTTATGACATGAATATATTAGATTCTATATACAGTGGTGACCAAGATTAATATTAGAACACCCGAAGCTACACAAAGTCTATGGGATTCTCAATGCCCTAGTACATTTGCCGAAGTAAGTTTAAAGATAACTTTTTGGTGCCGACAGCTTTCATGACTTTAAAGCATAGAGTCTTATGCATCTTGTGATACAAGATTTATATAGTTTTGACCATCAGATAATGCGCAGCTTTAAAAATAGTTGCGCTATGCGGTTTCAGATTCCCCATAGACCGTGTATTACATATGTAGGACCAAATGCAAACACTTGAAATGCCCATTACATATGCCGATAGCTCAAAAGGTTATTGAGATAGACGTGTGAAAGCTTTCTAGGCTTTTTCATTCTTACATGCCCCAAACACATACGAAGTTTCAAAAAATTTGGTCCAATGGGGAGGGGGTGAATTGGCCCCATCCCCTGGTCGTGAGATAACCAAAATAACCCTGCCCATACAAGGGTAAGATTATTTTTTTCATAATCATTATATATAAAGCGGAAATGGTTCTCTTTTGTATCCACCTCCATCCTATATATTACTTTTTTTTTAAGCAGGCTTAATAGTAAACACAACTGTCGTTAAAAGCTACATTATACACTACTAGTGTCTTATCTACCCAAATTCTACAACAATTTTTTTCAGATGTAAGATAATTTGATTTAAGAACGAATGCTTTCAAGTTTGAGCTTTGTCAATAACAATATTTCTGTTCCTTTAATTTGTTCCAATTTGATTTATTGCTTTAACAATGTTTTTACCTTCGAATGTTTGTATCTTTTATTGTGTATTTTGTAAACGAAATTGTTAACTGGATGTATTTCAGCCTTCCAGGAGCTATGTTCAGCTTTTTAAATAAACGATTCAATAAAAAAATAAAATTAAAAAACAAATAAATGACATAATTCAGTGTACATAGTTAACCATATCCATAATGCGTTTTAATGAAAGTACGGCAACAAAATATCACACAAATTTCCTTTTATCGTTTTTTGCTGTTATTATTAGGCTATTTACATTGTTGCTATGTTTGGTAACTTGTACCAACATTTTTAATCCTAGCAGGCGCGGATTCAGGCCCGCTTAGTTCCCAAAAAAAATAAAATAAATAAATAAGTAAATAAATAAATAAATAAATAATAAATAAATAAAATTAATAAAAATTAAAAATAGGAGAAAAGGAGAGAAGAAGGAAAAAGGAAAAAGAAAAGAAAGAAAAAGAAAGAAGAGAAGGGGGAATTAGAGCCAAAAATAGGCTAATTGGGTTTTAGAACAACCATAAGTAAGGCCTTTTAATGTGGAGAGGGTCCTGAGGCGATTTTTTTAATTTTGTATTTTGCATATATTGCTCAAGACGCCGATTTTTTAAAAAACAAAATACTTACTGACGAAAAGAAAAAATTGAGGGAATTAATATTATATACTAAATTTTCAAAAAGAGACCTGCGTGGACCCCTCGGCCTTGTGTGCCCTCGGCTCATGGAAAATAGTCGCCTTTGTGGAAATACTAGAAAGTGCCCTTATTTATTCCATACTATCTTTTAAAACCCCAACTTTTCGGCTCGCGCTTCGCGCTCTCGGGATACAAATTCAATATAAGACAAAAATAACTCAAATTTTGGACGTACAAAATTTTGGTGCTCGCAGATACTATATTCATTTAGGGTATATTAATGCAACAATTAAGTCAAAATTTTCAGCTTGCGCTTCGCTACTCGCAGATACTAATAGGGTTATAATAGGCCTATCATAATTTCTTAATATAGAAAGTGCCTTTATGTATTCTATATATCTTTTAAAACCAGCCAAATTTATGAGCTCTGCGCTTCGCACTTGCGAATCTAAATTCTTATTTTTGAGGCTCGCAGATACTAATTCGGTATGTGGTTAGCTAAATGGCTATATATGCATAATTAACTCAAAATTTACAAGCTCGCGATTCGCACTGCGGAGTACTGAATAGGGTTTATAATAGGCTACATATTATCTAAATAAAGGTTTAATACCAGAAAGTGGCGCCTTTATTTTTTCATACATATATATATATATATATATATATTATATTATATATGATATATATATATATCTTTTTAAATCCAAATTTTGAGCCTCTGCGATTCGCCGCTTGCTGATACTAAATCATAATGCACAAATAACTCAAAGTTTTACCTTAAAATTTTCAGCTCGCGCTTCGCGCTCGCGGATACTAAATAGGGTCTATAATACACAATTATCTAAAAGTTTTGATACTAGAAAGTGCCCCTTTATTTAACCAATATATCTCTTAAAACTCCAAATTTTCGGCTCACTCTTCGCGCTTGCTGATAGTAAATCATAATGCACAAATAACTTCAATTTTTACCTCTAATACTAGAAAGTGCCCATTTATTTATTCCATTTATCTTTTAAAACCCCAAATTTTCGCGCTCGCGAATACTTAATCACAATGTAAAAATAACTCCAATTTTTACCTCAAAATTTTGAGCTCGGGCTTCGCGCTCGCGGATACTAAATAGGATATAGAGTACACAATTTTCTTTTAAAAATTAATACTAGAAAGTGCCCCTTTATTTACTCCATAGGCCTATATCTTTTCAAAACCCAAAATTTTCGGCTCGCGTTTCGCCCTCGCGGATTCTAAATCAAAATCATAATGCACAAATAACTCAAAATGTTACCTCAAAATTTTCAGCTCGCGCTTCGCGCTCGCGGATACTAAATATTACACAATTATCTAAAAGTTCTAATACTAGAAAGTGCCCCTTTATTTCTTCCATATATTTATTAAAACCCAAAATTTTCTGCTCACACTTCGCGCTCGCTGATACTAAATCATAATGCACAAATAACTCGCGGATACTAAATAGGGTCTATAATACACAATTATCTACAATTTTTATACTAAACAGTGCCCCTTTATCTAATCTTTATATCTCTTTGTTTTGTTTAAAATATTCCGATTTTATATATATATATATATATATATATATATTTTTTTGCTAGTAAATATCATTATTAAATTTTCATAGGAGTAAAAATAAAATTGTTTAAATTCCTCGTTTTAGGTCAGTATAGGCCTATATATCGGGGATGTTTTAAACTCGCTCAGCTCGCAAGATTTTTTTTTTTCAAAGTTGCCCCCCCCCCTCTGGAAAATCCTGGACCCGCACCTGCGTCTTAATCATTAATGATTATTACAATGAATTACTAGTTCGAATGTACATTTCTTAAATGTAAGTTGTTACGTAAAAGCAGATATAACAGAAAACGAATATGGTGTGTATTACTCAATTAGTCGATGCATTACCTATACGATACAGCATGGTACATAACTCTACGATATTTACAAAATGTCATTCATATTGATGATTTTGGTATGGGCAGGAGGAGACAGGGAAAAGGGGATAGAGAGAGATAGGTAGATAGAGAGAGAGAGAGAGAGAGAAAGAGAAGGGAGAAGAATGCAAGGAGAGAGAGAGAGAGAAAGAAAGGAAGAGAGAGGGAGAAAGAAGAAGAACACTGAGATAAAGTAGAGTGTTTCAGCTAGACGAGTCAAACTTTGCAGTATTATTCATTCTTACATACCCCAAACACATGCCGAGTTTCAGAAAATTCGGTCGTATGGGGAGGGATGGATTGGCCCATCCCCTGGTCGTAAGGTAACAAAAACAACCTTGCCAATTTAACATTTTTCATGAAAATGAGGAAATTTACTTATAAATGCATATTTCATGAGCAATTCAAATGTGGTGAAAAATTGAGGGTCATTGGAAAGCGGAACTTAAATAGGGGCTCTGAATAAACAAAATTGAGGCCCTTCAAAAATAATATAACAATCCCAACATAAGATGTTACTACTTTACTCTGCGCTAATATGAATGCCATTTTTGACATCCTCAGGAAAGTTCCTTTCAAAATATATAAACACGTTTACTTTTACGACCGGGGATGGGGGACAATGGACACACACTATGTTGGTTTTGTAAGTTCATGTTGGCGTATAAATTTGAGACTGGACATTAAACATAAGTTGGCAGGGTTATTTGTGTTACCTCACGACCAGGGGGTGGGCCAATCCACCCCTCCCCATACAATACGAAATTGAAGTTTCCTCATCGGACTTCTGTACACCGCTGCCACGTGGCTTTCTAATCACGCTCTGCTATATTAATTTACAATTAAGCACATTGTGGGGCAGCATTATAATTTTAAAGCATTGTTAGGCACGAATTCAATATTACATTACCTGTAATATTAATGAGAAATTACAACTTGCTTCCAGGCCTACGTGGTCGATAACATCACAGTAAACGGTTGTCGGTAGCCATAAGGAGAAATTTCGAAGACACCATATGTGTCGTTTATTTCTCTCCTATCCTGATCAGTGCAGTTAACCCGAGCCACCCTGACATTATCTGAAGGTTCAACAAATAGATCAAGGCTTGTAGTGCTCATGTCCAAATCAGTCGCCTGTGAATACAGTCGTCTGGGTGCACAGCCGAGTTGTGGTGGTTCCTCATTCTACAAAGGAGGAACAGGTCAAATAATAAAAACTGTCAAAAGGCGGGAAAAGAAAAAAAAATATATATTGGTATTATTTAGTCAACCGTTGATTTGGTTATTACTGACTGGACAATAATTGACACAAAGTATTAAATGTACTTGCACAGTTAGTAACCCACATAGTTTTCCAAATCAAATTCCTTAATCTTTCTTTCTCTCTATTTCCTTATATTCTTACCCATTTTTAATAGGCTGGTGATTATTTGATAAACTAAAACACCCGCAACTTCATTTTACTTTTTAGGGTTTTATTTTTGTAAGTGTTTGATGCATTTTAGAAGAGCGGTGAAAGTTGGAAAAATCATGCTTTGGAACTTTTGCTTTATAACTTTTAATCATTACGGTAGGTTCTTAATTTTTGTTTGGTAGGTAATATTTTTAGAGGCGAGAAACAATACATGAAAGGAGCTTTCGGGGGGAGTTGTCAAAAACAATAGTTTTTGAAATAGTAAAATGTGATATAGCGCTTAAGAAATATTTGGAGAATTCTCCGAGATGTCTCCACGACAATTTCAAAATCTGTTTCAAAGCAGTTTCAGAGAAATGTTCTCAAAGTAGTTTCCGCGATTCATGAAACGTTCTCAACGACCACCGTCTCAAACTTGTTTCAAAGCTGGTCTTTAAAGTTGTTTCAAAGTAGTTCCCGAAAAGTGAGATACAGTCCGAAGCATTAAAACTAGATTCATTCGATTTGCCACTTCCCCCCCCCCCCCTCCACTTAGCTTATTGGTTTCAACATAATGCAATTATCAAAACCAAATTTTAAAAAAACCATGCTTTTTTTTTCCAATTTTAAATTAGCATCTCTTACGCGTCTTAAGCCATTGTTTACTTTAACTAAATACTTGTATCAGAAGTATTATCACCAAATTTGTTTATAGGGAGGTTTTAATTTCGCGTCAGGGCAACAGATATCGCGGCCCCAAATAAATGCGGATTAACATTCATTGGATCCAGGCAGCTATAGTCAACATAAAACATAAGCTACCATTCTTGTCTACATTTTGACACTGCTTTCCCCCCCTCCACCGATTGTTGATTTGGACATTCGTTTGAGTGCTCCGCTATCCCCGATGAAACAACTTGTATCAGCAGTAGTTGCATCGCACGCAAAATTTCTGAGTTTAGTTCGCTATTCACTCACAAACAAACAAAAAGCCAGTTGAAGCACAAATCACATGACTGTGAACGTCCATAAAACAAGCCATGCGTTGCTAAGGGCGGAGCTAAACGGAGAGGGGAAATGAGCGTGGACGTGCGCTTGTGTGTCCGGAAAAAAAAAATTATGACCGAAAAAAACACCCACCGAAAAACTCCTTTTTTTACCTTTTTCCCGTTATCATTTTCACTCATTTTTTTAACAGTGCAAAGATGAAGCATGGAAGAAACAGAAAATCAAAAAACATTTTTTCCTCAAAATTTTGAGTTTTTTATTAGTTTGTCGATTTACTCGGATCTTTGATCTGCGACTTCTCTCTCATTTTGACAAGACGAATCACATATATGAAAATAAACACCTCAACAAGTTCAGCAAATTAAATTTAAGCCATGATAATTTGGGGGTATATCTTGGGTTAGTTCTGATGTTCACACCATTGGGAGGTTCTTTTATTTTTTTTTAATTGATATTTCATTTCTGAGGATGTCTGAATATGGAGAAAAGCCAATAGTCAAAAGTTGCATAAATGTAATGCTATCGGTAACATTGAGTTTCCACAACACAAACTTCTTGATTTTCATACTATTGAAAAGTCCATCAATCCTTCTATTTATTGGCCATCGTGATGTCATGTTTGAATATACAGAACCACTGAATGTAAGGCATAGCGAAAATATTGCTCAGATTAAAGTTGTGCAACACATCTTGGAATCTTGATAGCTTTTACTGTGGGTTCTAATTATAACTGATATTCATAACATTGAAAAGTTTACTCATTCTTCACATTCCTACTTGCAATGGTAATTTGTTTAAATGTACAAACCTCATGAAAATAAGGCAACGCAAAATATGAAAATTTGCAAGATCCATTGTTATTGCTCACATTGAGCTCTTGCAGCAGACAACAATACACTCAATAGGCATGCAATTTGAAAGTTTTGACTTCTAGGTGACATGCACATGTAAGGATGACATCACGTTACTAATTTAGTATAATTGAAAATATTTTGGATCTTTGCCCGCATGACTTAGAAACAGACAAACGTCAGAAGATAGCAGAATCTCAATTTTGCCAAATAGATGGATGAAGATTTTTTTTTTAATGTTGACAGAATATGCGAACACACATAAATACACACCCTCTCACCATCCAAACACACCCACATACACCTATTCTCCCCTACACACGCAAATCATTACAAACGAACACACACACACACACAACACACATACACCCACACAGTAAAAAATGCACAATTTCCCCTTTGGTGTATTGTTTTAATACCTAAACCATCACTGAATGTTTGGACTGTAGTAATTCCCTAACAAATATTTGTGCGTGATAGTGAGGGTGTGTATGTTTGTTGAGGGTGTGGGTGTGTATGTGTGTGCTGATGTGATTTAGAAAGGGTATGTATGTATGTGCGTGTGTATGTATGGGTGGAGGTTGTCTATGGGTGTGTATTGGGTTTGTGTATGGTGTATGTGTAAATGAGGGTACGTGTGGGAGTGCACATACACTGTAAACATAAATTAGTCATTGGTGCTTATAAATTAGTCAAAACGACTAATTTATATTAGTCCAGTCTCAGTGACTTAATTACCTCAGTCAGGACTAGTTTAGGTAAGTCATTTTGACCAATATAAACAAGACATTTAACAAATGACTTGTTTACATTGGTCAAATGACTAACAAATGACATATAGGCCTACAAATGACTTATTTATGGTCAGAGGCTAGGCGTACGGCGCACGTAACAGTGATTCGCGGTCAAACCACACGGACACATGCCGACATGGTAAAAACAAAACGACATCGAATGCAACTTCTAAGAATTACATCCATCTCAGGATATCGTTGAAAATGATTTTAAAGACCAAGGTAAGTTTATGTCATATTTTATTTTTAACGCGAATCCCGAACATGGAAGAAATTTTTATTTTAAATTACTATTGTAGCCCCATATGCTCAATTCCACGTTAGTTGTATGCTTATATCATGGAATACTAGTAATTTGTAGTTGCAGAACACGCTCTATACTCGGATGGTGTGCTGAATGATTATAGTTATATGACGATCGATAATTAGTACCATTGAATATATTCATGTAAAGAATCAAAGGAAAGAGTTCCTTCTGTTGAACGGAGCAAGTGACGGCGACATCTAAATATATAAATAGAAAAAAAGAAATCGGTTGGTTATGGACAAACGACCCGCGTGGTTGCAGACAATGGAGCGTCTGCATAGAAAGATTATAAAATGCGCGACGTCAGACCTTTTGGCGTATTGCAAATTTATTTCAATATAATAAGAAGAAGATGCGCGTCAGACACGCTAGCGAGCCAAGCCAGACTCGTCGGTGGGCGAAGATAGATGTAGCGGTAGTAGAGAGCTGAGAGTACTTAGTGACGCCGGATTGAGCTCGAGGGTTGCGACGTACGAGCCTATGTCTCTTGTGTATTATTTACTGGTTTTTGTTGCGCTGTTTTTTTATTATGATAAAAATATAAGTTGTTTGTTGAATTATGAACGAGCTAACAATAGATGGCGATAAGGTCCTGGAGTCCGAGGATCTGTATATAAAATAGATGTATTAGAAAACGAAGATTGCCGTACATGGTACAATCATTTTCATTTGGAGAGGTAGCGTGGTCTGCAAAAGGATACTTCTTGGCCGGAATCGGGGAATTTTTAAAGTTTATGTTAAAAGGAGATATGGAGGACAAGGGGTAGGGAGTGGCAAGTGCTGCACATCCGACACCGCCCATATAAATATAGAGAAGAAGTGAGAATAAGTAAAAAAGCGATGTTTTATTCGTTAGAGCATTCTTGTATTTGGTTGATTCAATTTGTTCTATTTGTAGAGAATGCCCCTAGGATCATCATCCGATTGAGTGGTGATCGTAATCTCCCGATCTCGTAGTGAGCAAGCACTCAACAAGCGAGCATGATCAAAAGTGGTGCAGAACCACAGAGGAGAGTTTGCGCACAAACAGAAGAGTGACATCACTCAACACACTAGTCATCTGGTTCACTACGAGAGAACGAGAGAGCAGCTGAGCGAGAGGCCCATCCAGGTCTGTTTGCGACGGCGCCTCCAGATTCATAGAATGTGGTTTCGTGTCGGTGTCAGGAACGATTCGCTGCGTTGGTTGGTATGACCGCTGGGGTTGGGTTTGATGAATTTGTCTACGTATTTGGCAATAGGATGGGGTGATATCTATGAGCAATGTGATACACAAACGATTAACGGAAGTATTCCTAGTTATTTTGTAGATTTAGTAAGCATGTAATAGTATTTTCCCCCATGTTTTAAACATGACGTTGAGGAAAGCGTTCTGACGTGCCATGCTGGAATATTGTTCTAACGTGTTCTGAAGGAGGATATTGCTATGCGAAAATTGATACGAAGCGAAAGAGTAGTGCGAGGAGGTACTTGAGATGGATTTCAAAACACAACACAAAGGCTTCGCGCAGCTAGGATGCTGGAGGTGATTTTGGCAGCGATGTTCTATATTCCGTCAGGCGTTGAATCGTGTACGATGGAAGAATGGCGATTGTTTTCTATATAATTAACCAAGTCTCGAGACCATTATTAGAGGAGATGTTATTTTAGTATATTTGCGATTTAAATGGATTATCGTATGCCTATAGTTGAATGCCGAACAATTTCTTTAATTAGAGCTGTGCTTGCTAAGTGATTAGTTGTCATTGCGAGACGGTGTAATTTTTTTTTATTGTTTCACATATTTATTGCGAAAATTTAATTTAGTATCTATTAGCTGTAGCTAGTACTTAGTGTCTCATATTTGTGATGTTGGAATTAAGGACAGCGACTTTCCATATGGTGTGGTCAATGTGCTAACTTGAAAGAGACTCATACAATACTGCGTTGAGACGCCTTGTTAACACCAATATTGTACACATTGTTAATCTGATTGTTTTTTTAGCATGATATCTTTGTAAGTTATGAATTGTTGATGTGTTTTTATAGTGTTAATGGTCACATATATTGCAACCTGAATTCACCTGGCTGGATATAGGGTAAGCGGGTCCGCAGACTGTATTATTTGAGTAGACTTTGCCCAAGGGGCCTGGCAGCCCAGCCAGGTGAAATCAGGTTGTCGTAGATATTTTTGTGTTGGTCGTTTGGAGATAATGATGTTATTTATATGGATCAATTATTATGTTATGATTGGTATGATATCATGTTTCTAGGCCGGATGAGAATAATAATGAATAATAATAATAATAATAAGTAATATAGTAGATAACTAATTTTTAATGACGTATTTTAATAATTTAGGTAAATTTGAGAAATCCAAATGAATTACATGGTAAGGATGATAGAAGATTCAATTATTGAGTAGTAGGATGCCCTGGTCACAGGGAATTGTATAATGGCCTGTCTAATGAATTCTTTTTATGTTGAATGGCGCTGTATTGTTGTCAGGAAGAACAGTCGTGCAGGAGTATTCACTGTGGTGGAGTGAAGAGTTCATTATGACACTTGATCGCGATCTTCGACGTGGGTGTTAAAAAATCGGATGGACTGCAGGATAGCATTTGGAATTGGAACATTTTGAAATTTTCTGGACCTTAAACTGCGACCACTTCTCATCAAATGGCCAACAAAGGAACATGTTAGGGCAAGTCTTCCGAAGAGTATTAGATATTTCAAGAACACTAGAACAATATAGAGTGTACTGAAATATTTAACCCCATCGACGCCTTGTTCTAAGAGAATAACTTGGTCATCTTATAAACAGCACAATACTCCCAAGCTTTTAGTTGCAACATTTCCAAGGGGTACCTTCATTTTTCTCTCTCAGCTTTGGAGGTAGTGTATCAGATTAAAAGATCACGCAAGAATCTGGTTGCTTGAACCACATTGAACATGGCAATGGCGTCATGGCTGATCGTTGTTTTCTCATAAGAGCAAAAAGGGGGAGCAACACTAAAACATACCACCATTTGTACATTGGAAGCAACTCAACACACACGCCACAGTCAAGACAGGTCGCATTGAATCAGCAAGGATTCACGTTGAAGATGCTATCGGACGATTTAAGACTTTCTCAGAGTATTGAATGGAGTTGTACCTTTGTTGAGCTGGGGGAATATTTGCAATTTGTTATTGCTGAAATTTCCAAGACAAGCTGAACTTCAGATATATGCTATTTCCTGCATTTCTATTTTTTTTTTTTTCTATTCTGCATAATGTTCTCGTATTCAAACCTTTATATTACACTGTACCACGTACTTTACCTTGTTTGAATGTATTGCATGCAGTGAAATGCAACATATCATGTATACATGTACATATTCATTTTAAATTTGGTAAAAGATGAGGTGGTGGCAGCCGCCCCAAAAAAATAAATGAAATAAGTAAAACATTTATTAAACATTTATTTTTGTCATAATTTTCATGTAGAATGCCAGTACATCTCCTGGTATTACAATCTCCTCTATCACAGTCAACATTAGCATCATGCAAAAGTGTCACCACAGAGGAAGTTCGCAATACAAGAAGTATCACTCAAACACTTTGGCATCTATCCTACAAGACAGAGCAGCTGACAAGCCATCTGGCTTTCACCGCGCTCCAGATTCATAGAATGATGTTTTCTTCGTCAGACGATTCTGCTTGTATATTATACCGGTGGTGTTTTAATGATTGTTCAGTATGTTTGCAATATATGTATATCATAAGACCAATGTATACACAAACATTAACAATATTTCCTATTATTTTATTTATAACATAATATCATTTTCCCCTTTTACATGTTGAGCCGTGATATGCCTGAGCTATTTGTTTAACTTCTGAAAGGAGAAGGCATCGAAATGAGGTATGGAATGGAATCAAAACCCAAAAGGCTTCTCCAGCGTAGACTGAGGTATTTTCACTTCAGTGTTTCTAGTAATTCTGTACTTGAATCGTACATGAAAATCCATTTTTTTAATTAACATCTCAACTTTTTAGAGAGTGTATTTTAGATATTGGATTAAATGGATTTTATGCAATTGAAGCCAACAACTTCTTAATTAGAGCTTTGCAATATTATTGTCCATTGCAGGGTAATTTTTTTTATTGTTTCACATATTTATTGCAATTTAACTTTATACTATTTAGCTTACTAGTACATTATGTCTCATATTTGTGATGTTTTGGAATTAAGACACCTTTCCATATATGGTGTGGTCAATGTCTACTGAAAGAGACTCATACAAACTGTGCTTGAACGCCTTTTTTAAACACAATTTGTACCATTTTTAATCTGGATTTTTTTTAAATGATATTTTTAAGTTAGTGAATGTTATGTTATAATTGTTAAGTCACATTAGTTGCAACACTGAATTCACCTGGCGTGATAATAGGTTAGCGGTCGCAGACGGTAGTTATTTAGTTAACTTGCCAAGGCGCAGCCCAGCCAAGGTGAAAATCAGTGTCTTAATTTTTTTGTGTCTTTAATATATGTTTTTTAATATGGACATCAAATTTTATTTATATTGTATGATCATCATTTTCTGCCGGAATAGAATAATATATAATAATATATAATATATAGTAATAATATAATAATATTTTTAATGACTATTTAATAATTTAGTACATTTGAAAATCAATGAGTTCATGTAAGGAATAAAGATTCGAATTATTATATAAGATGCCCTTTACCAGGGAATTTTATAATGCCTGCTCAATAATTCTTTTTATTTTAATGGCCTATTTTTTAGGAAACATCGTTCAGGATATCGACTGTGTATGAAGAATTCATGTATGACATTTCGCGTCTCGACGGTGGTTACAATCGTGACTGGCAGCATCATTTGGAAATTGAACATTTTGGAATTTTCTGGACCTTAAACTGCGGACCACTTCGTCATCAAATATGGCCAACAAAGACATGTTTAGGGCAGTCTTCCGAAGATTTAGATATTTCAAGAAAACTCAAGAAATCATAGAGTGTACTGAAATATTTAAACCCCATCGACGCTTGTTCTATAGAGAATAACTTTGGTCATGCTTATAAACAGCACAATACCTACCTCGAAGCTCTTTAGTTGCAACATTCAAAGGGGACCTTCATTTTTCTCTCTCACTCTTTGGGGTAGTGTATCGATTAAAAGATCACGCAAGAATTCTGGTTGCTTGAACCACATTGAACATGGCAATGCGTCATGCGTGATCGTTGTTTTCTCATAAGAGAAAAGGGAGCAACACTAAACATAACCCATTTGACATTGAGCAACTCAACACACACGCCACCAGTCAAGACAGTTCGCATTTGAAAAAAATCAGCAAGGGATCTCACGTTGAGATGCTATGGACGATTTAAGACTTTCTCAGAGAATTGAATGGCAGTTGTATCCTTTGTTGAGCTGGGGGAATATTTGCAATTTTGTTATGCTGAAATTCCAAGACAAGCTGAACTCAGATATATGCTATTTCCCTGCTTCTATTTTTTTTTTTTTTCTATTCTGCATAATGTTCTCGTATTCAAACCTTATATTCGCTGTTACCACGTACTTTCCTTGTTTGAATGTCATTGCATGCGTGAAATGCAACATATCATGTATACATGTCATATATCAAGCAATAGGTTATAGCATAATTATTATATTATTTGAAGTAAGGAATGGTGATGATGGAATTTCTTCATTGAACAATTTGTAATTAGACTTTCCATTCTTCTCCATCCTGGTCTCTTCTCTCTCTCCCTCGTCCTGCCCTCTTGTTCTGCTTTCCTTTTATCTACTCTGTTGTCTTCCTCAGCCCCTCACTCTCTTCTCCTAGCTATGTTATAGTGTATTGCCTCACAAATTTGCCTTTTGAGTAACAGTAATAACACTAGTATGTCTTGACAGGCTATTTACTATGTAAACCTCATTACAATCATTCAGAGTATCTGCTATCATGATAATGTTAACTACTTATGCTATTAGTTTTATAATTTATGTTGTACTATGTAAAAAGTGAAATTTTGTAAAATTGTTTTTTATTGAGTTAAAAAAGTTATAGACCATTTTATTATAATTATTATTCTTATTATTATTTGATTTTATTACTATTATTTTATATTATTATATTATTATTATTATTATTTCATTATAATTATTATAATATGTATAAGTCCGATTATGTTTGAAATAGATCGTTTAAATCAAGAAGAGATTTATTGCTTCATTCTTTTGGTTTTGACATAAAATATGGCTTAAAATGATTACCAGCTAAAATAAGTCATTTGACTAATATTTGGCTTTGTCTGATAATAATTCTAGTCATCTGACTAAATCCAAAAGCGTCTGAATGACTAAACTTTAGTCATTCTGACTAATTAATTCTAGTCATCTGACTAATCCAAAAGTGTCTGAAATGACTAAACTTTAGTCATTTGACTAATTAATTCTAGTCATCTGATAAATCCAGTGTCTGAAAATGACTAAACTTTAGTCATTTGACTAATTAATGCTAGTCATCTGACTTAATCCAAAAGTGTCTGAATGGACTGAAACGTTAGTCATTCA
>CALNVZ010003426.1:2579587-2606515 GCA_940671915.1 Paracentrotus lividus | reverse complement strand
TAGCTTTTTGGGTATTTAATTTTTATGAATTTTTATACCATTGTCAAGTAAATTATTCCTCTTTTTAATGACACCCTAATTGTAACAGAGTGCATCAATAAAAAGAAGAATAAATGAACTTTTAATGCTATGAAATTGATAATGCTTGAAACCCACATTAAAATGCATCAAGCTTCAAAGTATGTTACAAAATTTAAACTGAAATTATCTTTCGCTTGCCATGTATTCAGTGGGTGTTCAGGTTCCTGGACCCAAGCATGACATCACCATGACAAATAAGGTATCAATCAAAAGAGAATAAATTAACTTGACAGTGTATAGAATTCAATAAAAATCAGAAATATCCCCAAATGTCAGACCTAAAGTTCAGATTGCGGAACTTCAATGTGATCAATAAAAGTGCATTACAACATTTGACTTTTACTTCCCTATTTAATTATGTTGCATGAAGCATTGACAAAATCATTACAAATAGGATATCAATAAAAAGGGGAATAAATATCTCCAATGCGTTACGCTAAAAATAATTATTTACTTTTCTAGTCTTCCTCCTCTCATATAACTTAACATCCGTCTTTTCCCCTCCTCTCTACCTCGTAGAAATGTTATATTTTCTAAACTTCCTCCCGCCCTCCCCCACCCAACCTCCTGCCTCTCCTCTACTCTCGTCCCTCCAATATAAAAACTACCTTCCTCTGTGTTGTTTTATTTGTCTGTGTGATTGAAAGTGGATGCTTGAATGAACAGCGGGGTTGCGGGGGGGGAACGGGTTTGGCGGGAGAAGACGGAAGAGTTGGGAGAGGAGGCTGGCTTGCCGCGCACCCCGACCGATCAAAAACGTCTTAAGAAGTGCACTTGCCAATGATTAGCCCTTCTTCAACAACTTTGTCTTAAGTACATCTACTACCTTCCCTTCTGCTTGTTGGGGATAATGACCTTTGAAGCCAGGAGTGATATAACTAGCAGAAAATACGAAAGGTGATCTTTGTAGATGTAGAGAAGATTAGCCGAGAAGGGTTTTTAAAAAAAACAACTCAGACTGCAACTTGACCCAGAGAAGATACTATAATTTCTGCATTACCAATTCATGTTATGTGTCATACCCGTTATGTAAATCCCCCGCCCAAATGTTCAGAAGGTGTTACGGAAGTTGGACGTGCGAAAACAACCAACGAAGGCGAGGTTAGACTAGTCAAGGTTATTCGTAAGTGGACGCAAGTGTTCCGTATTCTCGGACGTAAACCTATTACGTTCATGCCCACATTTTGTCCCGTATATACGTTATAAGTTATTTGCAGGCAGTGATCTTGAAGGCATCCGTGGGTGGGGGGGAAAGGCATCCGCCCCAGAAAAAAATGAGGCCTTTCTTGAAGCAACCGGCCTGGAACGGCTAACTCAACGTACAGTTTCGGCTAGTGTGACTTGTATCATGAAAAGAAAATAATTTTTGGATCGCAACGCGGACCCGTAAGAATCAACGTAATGCCTGCAGTTCACACAGATGCACTTACGTCTATGTAATGGTACGTATTTGTTTTTTTCCAATCTTATTTTCATCTTATTTCTATCATTTCCTGACTTATCATTTCGTTGTTTTACTGATGAACGAAATTGATACAATATTTTCACTCTGACTTATGACCGGAAGGCATCCGTGAGTATCCTCGCCAGATAAGAAAATAATTTTTTGGACGCAACCGGACGTAACATAACGTAAAGTTTCTGTGTGACTGTAGCCATTTTTACTGCCTTTTAAAACGTTACAAAACTTTAAACCACGCTTTATCATATATCTGAGGAATAGTAAAGGTGCCTCGTTTTAAAGGTTCTTAAAAGGATAAATGAATTTTTTGTTTCAATTGTTAACGTTTACGGATTATTCGTATAATATTCCAGAAAGACTTATTACCGGTTATAATTTTCGCCCAGTTTGGCTTTGGAAACCAACTTCAGTACTGTCCTAGTAATCCCGCTTTTCATTAATTTTTTCTCTCTACTCCCTCCGCCCTCGTCCCTCCCGTAAACGTCCTAGGATTGTTAATCAGTATATATATAAATTTACCAGGGAGCCTTTTAAGAATCATATATCGACACATTAAAAAATATAATCCGTATCTTGACCATTAACGGTAATTGCTAGCAGGAAACTGCTATAAAGAAGATCGGGCTATGTGTTGTGACGACCGATTAGGCCCCTATCTCATAACAAAACCAAACACCAAACATAAATAATCATTTATCTACTCATATTTACCATTTCTTAAACACCAAGAACCCAAAAAGGAAGTCCCCCTATTTCCAGATATGCCAACCTACATTCCTTGAAAGGGAGGAATTTTTTAAATCCTAATTATATGTCCATGCTAGGCGAATCTTTCAGATTTAGCCTACCATGGAGGACGGAGAAGCCGAATATTAGAGACAAGTATAAGTAATGTGGTTTCAACAGATGATTAATCGGACTTGGAATGCCCGAAAAATGTTCTTTTTTGAAGTTCACAAGGTCCTGAAAATCACAACTTATGATTCCAATGAGTATCGGACCCACTTTCAGATTTTTAAACAAATTTTACACGTCAGGAATGTTATGCCAAAACGTTTGGAGCACTTTCCCAACGTACCGAACGAATTGTGTTCCAAATTTCCACCGGCGCTTGCACAGTGAACATGCCCAGCCCAAAATGCCCAACTCGCGATTTTACTTCTTTGCCATGGATATAATCGAATCACAATGCCGAGGGAGAAATTCCCTGCTTTGGAAGTGTATGTGCCCAAACGCAATAATATTCCATCCATTCACGGTTTGAATTGAACCCGATATCAGACCAAAAAATAGGCCCAGTTTAGGAATTAACGCAAGAGTACATTATAGTAATTATGCACTGTAAAATCATCCTCAATTAACCATTTTGGGACGAGGTTTTATTTATATTTTCTCTTTGACCACGTGTCAATCGATCGATTATGGCACGTTGTATTCAAAAAATTCATGCTTCAGGTGAGCAACGTGCCGACCTGCGAAACAGCCCTTTCCCTCACGTACGTACTAAAATTTCCAAATTTCTTACTTTACAGTTGAACTATAACAATTCCTTTCGCTGGGAAGTTACTTTTTTGATTTTGAATTATAAAAATCCCGATGTTTCACGCCCTCAGGGCTGGCGCCCCACCAAGAAACCCAAGCAAAATCCATGCAAAATGAGACGAAAGTTTTGCGGGGCTTCGCTCATGGTTCCAGTTGACTTTTCCGAATACCGTAATTTGAGTAAACGATCCATGTATTAGTTATATGTTGGCAGAACCCAGATTGAAGCTATGTGCCCAAAGGTTTCCTAGTACCAATAAGGTACAGTCAACAGTGCTGACAAAAACTGACATCTAAAATATCCAAATTTACACTTTTGTTAAACTTTTCCGTCTAAAGTCTGGGAATGCTACATAAAGATACAATGGAGGGAGCGAAATCCCAATACCTGAAAAACTGTGAACCTGAAATTCAGCCATTTCATTGATGATTATTGTTAATTTCTACCGTGAGTAAAAATGCCCAATAAACGATTGCGCACACAGCTGTCAGACTGATCTCCAAAGCTAACAATGCCATCCCTTGATTCAAATTACGTATTCCGGGAAAAGTCCCAAAGGATGAGAACCAACATGAACAAAGAACCGCACCCAAAAACTGTTCTATCTACATCAAATCTATTTATCATGATTCTTACGTAGGGGGTGATAATCCTTGTGCCAGGAACGCCCAACTTTGAAGGGGCGAATGAAAACCATTGCGGATTTTTAGTGGGAAAGCAATAGACCTAGATTGTTATATGCAATAACAGATCATAATAATGAATTTTTTAATTTACCTGATTCATTATTCAATCAATATTTAGTGGGAGTCCGGGGAAAGTGTCCGGGGTGGCGGGGATGACTGTACACACAATCCCGCCACCGAAATTTTTGCCGGGGATGCACCCCCCCCTTCCCCCCCCTCAAATTGACACCCATAATCACAGAGACAAGTATTTAAAGATAAACATACCAAAAAATCCGCTTTTCATTTGATAAATTGCGGTATTACAATTTGAATATAATGCGCAATTGGAATGTCCCTACCCAACTAGCTTTCCCCTTGAGGGCATACAAAGGAGTTTTCTTTCTTTTTTTTTAACCCTTTTTCAGTTTTTTTTACAGCCTACTTTTTAATCGTGGGGTCTATGAGCACCCGGCTCACCGTCACTACATTGTACTATTAGGCATTATCAAGTATAATTACAGTATTCATCACAATGATATACCATGTACATGTCTTTTTATAAATTGTTCTTGTAATTGTTATTTTTAATTTCAATTTCACTTCTTTTATTTTTTTATTTTCAGGACCACTCTTTACGGATTACTTCAGTGCAGTAGCTGGGCGAGTAAGTATATTTCTCATTTATCCAATCCAGAAGTTTAATTTTTTGTTTTTTTGCGGGTTAATCTTTTTCTTATTTTCTGTTGACTATCAATTATCATAATTGACTATGGTATTTGATACATGTACAGTAGGCTTAAGTGAGCATCTTTAGAATAGTTTTTAGTTGAGTTTTAAATAAACATCTTTAGTTTCTATTGCCGTCATATACTTTTTGTTTATATTTCCTGTTGATATAAAAAAAAAAAAGGCATAACCTTCGGGATGTGGTGATTTGAATTATGTCTGTAAGTAGCCACCAGATTAGTTTTTAGTTGAGTTTTATTTCTATATATAAACATTGAACATGTTATGGTGCCAAATCCCCCTGACAATCTCTGAATATAAAGCCGGTAAGTCCGGTAATTAAATAGGGTTTGCATAAAGCTATTAGGCTTTAAGATTGGGGAGAAGAAAACACTTTATCACTAACATACTAGTACTGGAAAAAATCGGAGCTATATAAGTTCAGGTCAAATTTCAGAGTTTTTATCCTCCATTTGTACATTGTATTGTTTATAAACAATGGGATGAGTTTAGTTGCACAGTTGCCACTTTTTTAATAATCAATTTAATCTACATTGACTCATAATCAAAATGACTCACAAAAGTTGTTATCTCTTTTACATAAAGACAATATACATTGCTTTATACTGCTCTTGATTAAATTAAATCATCCATCTACCTCATCCTAATAAAAATTGAGTAATGCACGGTATCAAGACACTTTACTGCTATTTCGGGCCATAAACGAAAGCGCTGAAATCTATTGGTTGGTATTAGAAAACTTTTTAATTAAATTGCAATGGCATTGAAATCAATTTTATAGTCTTAATATGAATGTTTTATCATAATCTTGATATATGATTATCTAATCTTTTATTAAGGGATGCGCCAGATTTAGATCAGAAGGAGTGGGTGCCCAGTCACTTGGGCCTAACGTACTTCTGGAATCTCCAGGAAAGCCTACCAACGTAAGTGTTCTCTTTCTATTTCCTTTGCCCCCCCCCCCCCCCCTCTTCGGATTTAGCCGGTCTACAGTACTGTACAGTCTCTTACAGTCGGGGAAAAGATAATTTACATGTAGGTGTTAAATATTTTTAAATAATGCGTTTTTGTTTCTGTACAATTTGCTATCGTCTTAAAACAAAGTTATGCCTAAATTTTATTGTGCATATCAGTGAACAGCATCGATCAATTTGCGCGAGGCTTACTAATTGCCTCTGCTGGATCCCATGAATTCGATGGCAATTTATGCGAGAGACCTACACAAAGGCTATGGGACGGCTGCTAAAAAATGGATTTTCTTGATGTAGAAAAGCTAGTCATATCTCAAAAAATACAGCAGCCAAATGATGATAACAAAAATTGCAGAAGCAAGTCTACTGATTTTCCTGCTTTATGCAAAATACCAAACAAGTACCACGTTTGTGATTAACTGCTTCATACTGATAAAAAAATGTTTCTCCACTGTGTTACCATTTTATTTGACACAGACTCGTACATGTAGGCTAAAGTTGGTTAATACATGCTAGTACTTGAAGTTTATTTATTCGCTCTACCCCCGAAACACCCCCTGACAACACCTCCTTCAAACAAAATATCGCGAGAAGCAACCAAAGTTTGGAGACAATCCCCAGAAACTTCTCCACCTAGGCAATTTGCTTTCCTTTTCCTTGGCTTGGTTTATAAATACCCTTTTGCCCTTGTATTTAATACCACTTCTTCTTGTCACACTCAGCGACGATGCTGACCCACTTTACCAAAAACCCATGAAATTAAATGAATATAATAATCAATAGATTCATTTATCGGCTAAATTTTAATGTCGGCTTAACATATAGTGCACAAAAGGTATGCAAAAATAAAGCATGCAGGATCCTTAATACCCCTCAACCGCGTGTACTTACTTTGCATATGTGCATGCCCATAATATCCCAAAAATGGCAAGACCAAAATGGAGGTAGTCGCAAATGCAATACCGAAGATCACTGTTGAAGTTATGGTTAAGAAACAACTACCCCGCTTATCAATTACCTCTAATGACCGTCCAGGTTCTCCTTTTTACCAGAAGGCACACCGATGAAAACTAATCAAGAATTAAAGTTTCCAAAAGTTAACCAAGATTTATAGTCCCAACTCCATAAAAAAAACGATGACACGGCTATAACCTCGATATAAAACAGTTCACCTCAATCGCGTTTCCTGGGAGTAAGACTGAGGGGGGCTTGATAGGTCGGGAAAACAAAAAGGGGCCCCAAAATGAGAAAAAATGACAAAAATTGGCATCACGGGGGTTGACAAAACTTTTTTGAAAAAAGGTCCACGTGAAGTGTTGGGAGAACGTCCAAGATATAGCCAGAGTCCCAAAAAGTAAAAGCAGGGACAAACATGTTCAAGAAATTAAAGTCAGAGCAAAATCATGTCGCTATAGCGGCAAAAAAATATTCCACCCTTATGACGGACAGTGTAGTACTTTTAAGCCCGCGTCACACTGTCCCGATGGTTAGGAGCGATGGACACACGATGGCGGAAAAACCCAATTTTTGCTCTGAACACGATGGCATTACGAAAGCATCGCAAAAGCATCGGGCCATTTTGGAGCACTACAGACTGTTTCAAAAAGAACGGAACAATGGGGGACAAGTAATTTAATTATGACATCTTCTGAAATAATGTCTGTATTTGGTA
The DNA here is from genome assembly GCA_940671915.1 of Paracentrotus lividus. NCBI lineage: Eukaryota > Metazoa > Echinodermata > Echinoidea > Camarodonta > Echinidae > Paracentrotus > Paracentrotus lividus. The sequence continues at coordinate 2,599,371 of CALNVZ010003426.1, read as the reverse complement.
CTACATTTTTAAAAAAAGTGTGCGGAGAGATGCTGATCGATATTACACACATTTATTTTTCCGGAGCAATGAATCCGTGGCCACTATGCGCAAAACCTAAATATAGACCATGGAAAAACATGTCCAAAATAGATTTTTTTTATTATAGAAAAGTGATCATATCTCAAGATCTGCAACACCAAATGAGATTTTTTTTTAAAAATAGTAAATGCTAAAGAATGTCTGATGTTCCCCCTTTATAGAATTATTGAATACTATCAGATTGTGATTAATTTTAATAATAAAAAAAATGTTTTCCAACTTTACCATTTTATTTGATACAGCCTGTATAATTAGCAATCTTAAAACCACCATGACCATCGGTGGAGTTTTTTCAGGCTTCGGCAGCAACTTCCGATGCATCGGCAAAATCTTTGGCAGCCAAAAAAAAAACTCCCGATGGAGTTGCGAAGGTTCACTTCGTTTGAGCATCGCAGCAGGCAATGCGAAGGCAATGTGAGGGAAGCGCGAACCCGCCCGATGATCTGTTGAAGGAAACACGACGTCGTGACGCCTTCTCAATGCCATCATGTAGCCATCGTAGCATAGTATGATGACTTAGAATTGTCTTGTGGAATGGAAGAAGAATTTAGTGTTCCTCTTTGTATTCTTTGCCCCATCTATATCATTGTATATTGTTTGATTTTTAAAGTGTCATCTTTCCAATCTCATTTCTTTCGAGACCTGTAATGAAATGAAATGGAATTTCGTAATTTCAAAATCCTTTCTATCGAAGCTGAAGGCAAAATAATTTTCTCCCCAGAAAAGGCTTCATTTCAACCATCTTAGAGACTTTAACGTTAACTTGATGATAACAACATGATTATGACAATCATATTCATGATGATACTGATTAAGGTGATGGTCATGATGGTGATGGCAGTTGTGAGATATGTTGGTGATGGTGGTGATGAAGATAATAATTTTTTATCTTAGTGGAGGATGGGGATTAGTATGAAGTTGGTAGGGGTTGGTAGATTTGCTGGTGATGATGATTATTATGATGATGATGATGTTGGCGATGGTGATGCAGGTGGTGGTTGTGATTATGCGCGATGATAATGAAGATGACGAGGATAATTGTAAGGGTGTTGAACAGCATCACCACCACCATCATCATCATTAATATCACTGCCATTCGTTCTCATTATACCATGATTTAAGTCAAATTCTAAAATAAACATATTTTTTAAACATATTTTCTCTAATCTGTCCAAAGTAACATTGACAAAATTGATTTTGTCACAAAATTATCAAATTTCATTGTCTCTGAAAAAGAAAAAATAAGTAAATTAGGTGACATTCTAAACATAACAAAATTGATGTACAATATCCGTGTTGTTGCTCCCCCCCCCCCCTGATTTTCACTGGAACTGTTTCCGATCGATCTGAAACAGTCTCTGGTTGCTGTATGTTACTGGAGTCTTCTTTTCTCCATTCTGTGTTTATTAGCTGTCTTCTTCCCCCTACCTCTCCCTACCTTGGGGGGGGGGGGGGTGTTTAATTTCAATTTGAGTCAAAGACAATACAAATATAGCTCTACAGTACAGTGTGTTTTGTTCTCGATGAATAACACTGTTCGTCATCAAGGTACTTTTCTTCCAAATAGTTTGCAACCCCCAGAAGATGGCCATTTCGTCATTTTATTTCTATTTTGGGGCCCCTTTTTGTTTACGCGACCCACCAAGGCACCCTCAGTCCAACTCCAAGTAAACACGTCTGAGGTGTAGAGTTGTTATTGTTCTTTAGATTAAATCTAATTATATGGTTACAGGCTTGATTCGTTTGTCTAGGGGAAGGGTCAAAGTTTATTTTGATTGGGGTTCAACATTGATATTAACCACTTTTACACCAGGAAAATTTCTACCTTCCCTAAATTTTATACTAAAATATCAGCAAAACATAAAAATACAAATATTTTAAGATATCATCGATAGTTACCATTTAAAATCGTACCATTAAGGCTAAAAAGAAAATTAGGGGAAATGATAATAATAAAGGGTTAAAGGTTTTTTTTCTTTTTTTTTTCTTTTGTCTTTAGCATAATTTTTACCAATCATACTTTTTGTTTCAACCCCCCCCCCCCCTCCTAGACAAGAGACCCAAGCCTTTCCCCGTAAATCTAGACTTAATTTAAAAACCAATATAAACAGTACACCTTAGACGAGTTTCCTGGGGGAGGGGGGAGGTGAGCTTGATCAGCCGGGTAACCAAAAAGGGGTCCCAAAATGAGAAGAAAAAAAAATGAATAAAAAATGAGCATCATGGGGGTTGACAAACTTTTTTGGGGATGAAAATTTTCGTGAAGGGTTTGGAGAATGTTCAAAATATAGCCAGGGTCTCGAAAAGTAAAGCAGGGAAAAAGATATTCAAGAAATTAAAGCCGGAGCACAATCATGTCGCTATAGCGGCAAAATAAATAAATAAATAAATAAAATAATAATAATAATAATAATAATAATAATAATAATAATAATCCATCCTCATGACGGACAGTGTAAGATCAGCTATTGAATTTCCCGCGGTCTGCATCTGGTGAAGATTTTTATACAATAAGGAGGTCACGTGATGCTTTCTTCAGTAAAACGTATTAGCCCATGCGCAAACATAATAAAGTATCCATTGTCCCAAGACAATAAGCCCCACAGAATGTATTCAATTGGGCAATCTTGGATTCGCGCCGGCGATGCCCATACGACGTCGGTTGACATTCGTGTGTCCTTCGGGTAAACTTCGTATTACCTTCGCGTGTGATTCATAGTGCCATCGTGTAACCCTCTAAACTTTGCCCGAACCCTAAAAATGACCCCTTCGTATAACCATCGCACCTAAACATCGGGACAGTGTGACGCCAGCTTTAACATGATAGGCAATATCCATAATCGTGCATTCTTATTTGTTACTGTGATGAATATTCATGTTTAAAGATATTGTAATAAATATTCATGTTGCCAAGGGGCCTTGTGTTTAGAGTCTGAATAAAAGAGAGACCTGTTTTAAGTTTCAATTAAGGTAAAGATTTTTATTCATTTATTTGTGAATTTAGAGTATGTAGGTACTAAAGTACGTAATATGGGGGCTTGTCCGAAAGATTTAACCTTAGCAACATTGAATGTGACTTTTGAGCCTTACAAAGGCAGGTATTTTATGCCCCAATTGCATGTCGTCATTTGAGATTTGGTACGGTGTGTCCCACCCGTTGACTTGGGTGTCGGTCAAAAATGATGAGTGTGATTCGTGGCTGGTTTTCGTCCCACCGCCCCGCCGGGCCGGGGTAGGTCGATCCGACTGTGTGGGCGGGCGGCGCAGTCATGTTGATGGGTCGTCGCCTGGTAGTGCCTGTTGGTGCCTTTGTGGCAATGTTGCTAAGGTTGTAGCAAACTAAAACTACAAAAATGTAGATTGGATCTAATATAGGGGCATGTTCCCCTGATTTGTTGTAAGCTTAATAAAACAGCTGGTGATCGACTAAAGTAAAAAGTCGGACAGGAGAAAGCCTAAAACTAATTGTAAATTGTTTGGGTGTAACTGTAAGTGTAAAAGAAGAGTATAAAAGTGTAGAATAAAACTGTTGTGGATTTATAATATCTGTAGTGTAGTGTTGGTGGCAGGAATGGATCAGGTTCCGTTAGTTATTGTATGACACTTGTTGGAGTATATAGTCCAGGGATAGTGTGGGACATACAAGGCTAGCTGCACAGAGCTGCAGGGTGGTTCCATGATTGTGCTTGTAGGACAAAAGGATACAGGTTGATCGACATAGTCACGGCCTTTCTAGGGTACCTAGAGTGTATTGTATACAAGTGTTGTTACAAACTTAAAATTACATACAGGTTTAGTTATTGGAAATTTCTAAGAAGATAAGTTTGTTTAAAGCTTGAAATTGATCTGGTTTCGTTGGTTATTGTATGACACTTGGAGTTTAGTCCAGAGATAGTGTGGGACATACAAGGCTAGCTGCACGAAGCTGCAGAGTGGAATCATGATTGTGCTTGTAGGACAATAGGATATAGGTTGATAGACGTAGTCACAGCCTTTCTAGGATACCTAGAGTGTATTGTATACAAGTGTTGCTGAAAACTTACATGACAATCTTAGAGGTTGACAAAGTCACTTCTTTTCTAGGATACCTAGAGTGCATTGTGTGTATTTGTTGCTGCAGTAATATCATGCAAGTTTGGTTATAGTAATGGAAACAACTTAAACAAAACAAGTTTGTAACAGTACAAAAATACCTTTTGAGTCAGTTAAGATATGAAGTTTAATAATTGGCTAAACAGATAACAAAACAACAATTTTATACGTTGTTAAGCACTGTGTTGAACTGCAATTTGTGCTTGTGTATATTGTTACATTGATAGAAAAACAAATCAAAGACAGGTTAGTAGTAATTTGTAAAGTAGTGCATAAACAATTAGAAAATCAGTGTAACAGTGCATTGGGCAAAAGTCTGAGTTTGTTTAACTAAAACTGTGGTATTGCATCTTTGCATGTTGGCATTATTGAGTGTTTGTTACAAAGTTAATCTACTAAAAGATTAATATGTACATTGTTTTGTAAACATTCACATTGCATTTAAAACAAATATTGTAAATATTGAAGCCTGTTATGGTATGTTATCATTCTGTGAGAAATTTCTCATGTACATTGTGTGATGCCTAAATTGGAGGACCTGGTTCTTGGTTCAAATTTCCTGAACTTGTATTGAACATTCAAGCGGGACCTTCGCATGGCAACAATTCAAATTGAAGACAAGTGATTCTTCATTGCCTAGAGACTGTATCCAGATTTCCAGAAACAAGTGATTAACAGATCGAAAGAACAAGTTATTTTTCATGAGAGACTGTATCCGGAAATAGCGATGATTAAATCTTTAACATTTCTTCATGAAAATAAAGCAAATTTTCATTAGACTGTTTCCAGACTTCGCATTAGTGACTTCAAGAATCAAAGCAAAAGAATATTATAAACATTCTTCTTGGACTCCACAAGAGATATTGGATATCATTTATTTTTGTGCATCAGTTTTGACTGTTCAGCTAATTTGTTTCCAGATGAACAATGGACAATACACATTTTATGGACAGTGTGATAATTTGACATCACTTTGGAGCATGGAGGACTCAGACAGATTTTGTTGTAGCTGAAAATAGACATTGGACTATCAAAACAGCATTCCATGGACTCTGCAAAATGTGTATTGTGATTTCTGATTTGTTTGTATCCATACATGGTTTGTTATTGATTTTTAGGTACATAAAGTCTGTACTATTTTGATCAAAAGACAGAATGTGGATTAAAAACATGTTGTATTTTTGCTATATTTTTATGCGAAAGGTTTGCAGATAGTTAAGTTTTCTGGTTAAATTGTGTTAAGATGTTGTAAAAAGTATAGGATTATCTTGTGTAAACTTCTTTAAAATGTCATGTTTTTGAGATAATGGATAATATACCAACAAATCTTTGTTGTTAGCAGTATATTATTCTGACTTGACATGTTTAACCTTTAAACAATAACATAACAAATCTTGGCTGGTCAGTTTCACATATTTAATGAGCAAGCCAGAGTTTACGAGTGTTGTTTGTAGGTCATCGTCATGGTAACGCACATTCCCGTCTTTGTGTGATAAGCGTATTTTCACGAAACAGGTGGCGTGTGAAGTTTCAGCTTATCTGCATGTTTGAATATTCATTAAATCTATTTTTGTTTACTGTACGTGTGTTACCAGAAATTGGCGATCCTACCTATTTAATGAATATGTAGTGTTCTTGGTTGTGCGCGCGCACGTTCTAGTACCGGATTGGTGTGTTCCGTAATTATTCATGGGTACGAAAGTACGTGTTCTGATTTAACAACGGTGTTCTCATATCGTGCATACAATAATATTATTATCATGTATGTGTTGTATTGCCTTTGATATGTTTACTTTTATGCTGTTTTATCGAAATGTACGTTGTGTTTTATCTGATAACCTTTGATTTGTCTCGGATAAATATCCTTGCATATATTATAGGAACAGTATTTGGCTTATTGTAAGAAAATATTCATGTGTAAGCACAAAACAAAAATGTTACTGAGTTAAAGTTTTTCTAGTGAAAGGTGATCTAGTTTCACAAAAGTATGTAACCCTAGATCAACCTTCTTTTTTGGTGGGAGGTGTGATGAATATTCATGTTTAAAGATATTGTAATAAATATTCTTGTTGCCAACTTGTGTTTAGAGTCTGAATAAAGAGAGACCTGTTTTAAGTTTCAAGGTAAAGATTGCGTATTTTTATTCATTTATTTGTGAATTTAGAGTATGTAGGTTAAAGTACGTAATATTACCTTGATTTCTGTATCCTCCCCCCCCCCCCCCCCTGTCGCGCCCGCCAATATCTCTAGAAGTTTCTCTAGAAGACTGTTATGTTATATTTACTTTGAATGCATAATGTTTTCATTATATTACATTGTTCATTGTATTGACCATGGAGGTCTCTTTCCTGCATGTATTGACACTGTATACATTGTTAGGGGGGGGGGGGGGTCCACGAGGCCGAGGCCCCACGAGTCCGAGGGTTCACGAGTCTGAGAATTTTTCCCACTAGGCCGAGGGTTCACGAGTCCGATTATTTTTTTTTTATTTTTTTTTATTGTTGTATTTTGCAATATACTGCTCGGCCTCGTGGACCCTCGGCATCGTGCGCCCTCGGCATCGTGTGAAAAATACTCGGACTCGTAGGAATCGGACTCGTGGGAAAAATACTCGGCCTCCTGAGAAAATAAACGGACTCGTGGACCCTCGGTCTCGTGGGAAGATCCCCATTGTTAACTACAAAACAACTTAAACTTTATCATTGTAACACGTACAATTATTGGTGGTATGTACTGATAACCTATGTGAAATGTGTAATGTGATAAATTTCCATGAATTGCTTTTCACAATTCAACTGGTGGGAATTTGTTCTATTCCCTTGACCCCTAAATTTTATTGGTGGATTATATTCGTATGTCATAAACTTTCAGGAAAAAAAATGGGTTTTCCGATATCTCTGGCGAGCTATGAAAGTAAGTTTTGTTATGTTATGTTTGGTTTTGTTTTTACGTTATTTGCCCCCATTGACGCACGCGAATTTTGATATTTGACGAGCGCGTGCGCCCTTATGGTCGACTTGAAACGATTAAAAATATTTGAAAACTCCTATTAAAGAGAAGTGTCTAAATTGCCAATCAAGAAAAAACTGCAGTTTTACGACCTGAAACGTATTTTGTGTGATTATAGGGTGATTCTGGGCATTTTTAGATTTTGGGCACAGGTTTTTGAGATTTTTCAACCTGTTAAAAGCATTTATCAAGTAGGCTTTAGAAATATTTTTTGTCTGGAACATGATGCTCTTTGATTTGAGACCAGTCATGACTCATTCGGTGAACATTTTTGACGCCAACGATTACATAGAAATAAGAATAAATAAATAAATAAATAAATAAGTATTTGCAATTGATCTATTTTCAACTATGAAAAGAAAATTGGGGGTTGCCGTTCATCATGGAGAATTATTAAAGATTTGTGTGAGCATTTTTTTTTGCCCAAAGTGGTATATTTTGACAACATTGACGGAATTCGCGCGCGCGTAGTTCAAACTTGAACGTCTATTCCGTTAATAATAGTATAAACAAAAAGTGACTACAGTGTCAAATTGTTGTGAATTTCATAAAGATTTCTTTCATAGCAAAAAATCGATGATTTGAAGCTGCATTCTTTCCAGACGCGCAGTATTGCGTGTTTGAGAAAAAAAGAAGATAAAAATTCTGACTATAACAAGAGATGATATGTATTACGTACATACCATCTAACAAGAGGTGATATGTACATACGTACATACCACCTAATGAAATATTGAATGTTTCATATCATACGATTTTTTATTTTGAAGGTCTCTATCATTTCTTAAAAGATAAATAACATTGTGGAAATCGGCAATGCTTTATATCACAGTTTGTAGGCAGACCAAGTGGAAGAGGTACGTGTATTATGCGATCAAAGTCAGTGTATCTCGCACCTTTTATTTGGGTAACTTAACATGTCCATGTTACATGTACACTGTTCGTCATGTCATAAAGGTGGAATATTTTTTCTGGCTCAAGCGACATTATGTTGTTCCAGCTTTAATTTCTTGAATTTGTTTGTCACCGCTTTCACCTTCGGGGATCCTGGCTATTTCTTGGACGTTCCCTCAACCCATCCCGGTGATTTTTCTTCTAAAAAGTTTTTCACCCCCAGAAGATGGCCATTTTCGTCATTTTATTTATGGGGCCCCTTTTTGTTTACGCGACCCACCAAGGCCCCCTCAGTCCTTCCCCAAGGACACACGTCTGAGGTGGAGATTTTTTTATTTCTTTTTTAAAGTAAAATCAAGTTTTATGTTTACAGGCTCGACTCTTTTGTCTAGGGAAGGGGTCAAAATTGATTTTGATTGGGGTTCAACATTCATATTATTCATTTTTGTATCATAAAAATTTCTATCTTCCCTATATTGTATTCTAAAATCTCAATCAAACATAAATCAAAATAAAGTATTACCAACAATTACAATTTACAACCTTGTCATCACGGCTGAACAGAAATTAAGGGGAAAAGGATGATATTTAAGGGTTAAAGGTTGTCTTTTATTTCTTTTGTTTTCAGCATAAAGATGGAATAAAATATTCCGAATTTGCTTTTTACTTCAACCCCTCTCCTATACAAAAGACCCAAGCCTGTCACCATAAAATTAGATTTAACTTGAAGAACAATATAAACAGTACACCTCAGATGCGTTTCCTGGGGGTAGAACTGAGGGGGGCTTGATCGGCCGGGAAAGCAAAAAGGGGCCCAAAATGAGAAAAAATGACAAAAATGGCATCATGGGGGTTGATTTATCTTCTTTCTTTTTTTTGAAAAAAAAAGTCCACGAGAAGGGTTAAGCTGGCGTCACACTGTCCCGATGTTTAGGTGCGATGGTTATACGAAGGGGTCATTTTTAGTGTTCGGGCAAAGTTTAGAGGGTTACACGATGGCACTATGAATCACACGCGAAGGTAATATGAAGTTTACCCGAAGGACACACGAATGTCAACCGACGTCGTATGGGCATCGCCGGCGCGAATCCAAGATTGCCGAATTGAATACATTCTGTGGGGCTAATTGTCTTGGGACAATACATACTTTATTATGTGTGCACATGGGCTAATACGTTTTACGAACTCCCTGGTTTTACTGAAGAAAGCATCACGTGACCTCCTTATTGTATAAAAATCTTCACCAGATGCAGACCGCGGGAAATTCAATAGCTGATCATACACTCTCCGTTATAAAGATGGCATATTATTATTATTATTATTATTATTATTATTATTATTATTATTTTTATTTATTTATTTATTTATTTTATTTTATTTTTTTTGCCGCTATAGCGACATGATTTTGCTCCGGCTTTAATTTCTTGAATATCTTTGTCCCTGCTTTTACTTTTCGGGACCCTGGCTATATTTTGAACATTCTCCAAACCCTTCACGAAGATTTTTTTTCCCCAAAATAGTTTTGTCAATCCCCATGATGCTCATTTTTTACTTTTTTTCTTTTCTTTTCATTTTAGGACCCCTTTTTGGTTACCCGGCCGATCAAGCCCCCCTCCCCCCCCCCCTCCCCCAGGAAACGCGTCTGAGATGTACTGTTTATATTGGTTTTTAAGTTAAATCTAGATTTATGGGGAAAGGCTTGGGTCTCTTGTCTAGGGGGGGGGGGGGGGTTGAAACAAAAAGTATGGTTGGTAAAAATTCGGAATATCGCATTCAACCTTTATGCTCAAAACAAAAGAAATAAAAAATAACCTTTAACCCTTGATTATTATCATTTCCCTAATTTTCTTTTTATCCTTGATGGCAAGATTTTAAATGGTAACTATTGATATTTTAATATATTTTGATTTTTATTTTTTGCTGATATTTTACTATAAAATTTAGGGAAGATAGAAATTTTCATGGTGTATTAAAATCAATGTTGAACCCCAATCAAAATAAACGTTGACCCCTCCCCTAGACAAACGAGTCAGACCTGTAACCATATAATTAGAATTAACTTAAAGAACAATAACAACTCTACACCTTAGACGTGTTTACTTGGAGTATAGGACTGAGGGTGCCTTGGTGGGTCGCGTAAACAAAAAGGGGCCCGAAATAAAAAATAAAATGACGAAAATGGCCATCTTCTGGGGGTTGCAAACTATTTGTAAGAAAAGTCTCGGAAAGGATTGAGGGAACATCCAAGATATAGCCGGGACCCCGAAAGAGTGAAAGCGGTGACAAGCATATTCAAGAAATTCAAGCCGGAGCAACATATCATCGTTGGAGCCAGAACAAAATATTCCACCTTTATGACGAACAGTGTAATTCATCGAGAGCAAAACACGCTGTATTGTAGAGCTATATTTGTATTGTCTTTCACCCCCCCCCCCCCCCAAGGTTGGGAGAGGTAGGGGGAAGAAGACAGCTGGTAAACACAGAATTGAGAAAAGAAGACTCTAATAACATACAACAACCAGAGACAGTTTCAGATCGATCGGAAACAGTTCCAGTGAAAATCAGGGGGGAGCACCAACACAGATATTGTACATTAATTTTGTTATGTTTCGAATGTCACCCAATTTACTTCTTTTTCTTTTTCAGAGACAATGAAATTTGACAATTTTGTGTCAAAATCAATTTTGTCAAACCTACTTTGGACAGATTAGAGAAAATATGTTAAAAAATATGTTTATTTTAGAATTTGACTTTAACTTAAATCATGGTATCATGAGAACGAATGGCAATGATGATGACGGTGGTGGTGGTGCTGTTCACCACCCCTACAATTATCCTCGTCATCTTTATTATCATCGCGCATAATCACAACCACCACCTGCATCACCATCGCCAACATCATCATCATCATCATCATCATAATCATCATCACCATCAAATCTATCAACCCCTACCGACTTCATACTAATCCCCATCCTCCACTAAGATAAAAAATTATTATCTTCATCACCACCATCACCAACATATTTCACAACTGCCATCACCATCACGACCATCACCTTCATCAGTATCATCATGAATATGATTTTCATAATCATGTTGTTATTATCAAGTTAACGTTAAAGTCTCAAAGATCTTTGGCTGCCAAAGATTTTGCCGATGCATCGGAAGTTGCTGCCGAAGCCTGAAAAAACTCCACCGATGGTCATGGTAGTTTTAAGATTGCTAATTTTACAGGCTGTATCAAATAAAATGGTTAAGTTGGAAAACATTTTGTTTGATTATAAAAATTAATCACAATCTAATAGTATTCAATATTTCTATAAAGGAGGAACATCAGACATTCTTTAGCATGTACTATTTAAAAAAAAAAAATCTCATTTGGTGTTGTAGATCTTAAGATATGATCACTTTTCTATAATCAAGAAAATCTGTTTTGGGCATGCTTTTCCATGGTCTATCGGACCTAGTTCAAGTTCAAGTTCAAGTTTATTTTAAAACCAAAATCATCACAATACAATCATATTGATATACATATGTGTATATAAAATATATAATGAGTACATTAGCACTTATCAAATTAGAGTACATCATAGATGAAATGATTTTAGGACCCCTTTGGAAGCTAGGCTTGTTAGCGGGGCCCTGGAAGTAAATTACATTAATAACATGATATAAAGAAGATACTAATCTACACAAAACAATGTAAACAGCGATACATAAACATGAATATTTAAGGTCAAAATGTTGAGCTAAACTAGTAATTATTTACAAAGAGACACGTAAGCAAACACAAAAACATGCACACATACACACACACACACACACTTCACATTGATGAGTAGGTCCTTCGTTTAAATGTAACAAATATTAGAATACAAACTGAAGGAAAATCATCATAATCTTTCAAGAAAGTAAGTTTTGGATAACTTTTTGAACATAGAAAGAGTTGTACTATTTTTTATATCAACAGGCAAACTGTTCCATGCTTTAATGCAGGATATATGAAAGGAGGTCAGAGTGACATTTGTTCTTGCAAAAGGCTGATGAATAAGACCCCTTTGACGGGTATTATAGTTATGAATTTGAGAATTCTTAAGAAATAATTTTGTCAACGTACTCTCATGAGGAATTGATTGCAGTTTGAACATAAACAGTACACAATTGAACGACACAAGTTCACTTAGTGGCAACATTTTCAGACGAAGGAATAACGGAGAACTCGGATGTATATAATGAGAATTAGTTATAAGTCGTACTGCCTTCTTCTGCAATACTCTCAACTTATCAAGATATGACTTGAAAGTGTTTCCCCAAGCAACATTACAATAATTCAAGTAGGGTAGAATAATACTATTGTATATTGTTATCAATATCATTTCAGGTAAACTAAATTTTAACCTATAAATAACACCTACACTGCGAGACACCTTTGTGTAGACGGTATCTAAATGATTTTTCCAAGATAAGTGCTCATCTATACATAACCCGAGGAACATTACATTTGCGCTAGGTTCGACATCATGGCCCCCTATTTGAAGACAAGTTATACGATCTGGAAGCTTTTTTCCCTTTGAACGGAAAATTACGCACTTAGACTTTTGAAGATTCAACAATAGCTTATTACAACAAAACCATGCATACAATTTCTTAATTTCTAGATTTGCAACTCGTAACAAGTTTTCTACTGTCCTATCAGTCACCAGCAGACTGGTATCATCAGCAAAAAGGGAATACGAGAATAATGTTGATGAGTGTATTATATCATTTATATAAATCAAAAACAGGGGACAGAACCATGAGGTACACCATACTTAAAGGGATGCAGTAACATTGAATGATATTCAAATCACATTTATTCGATTTAGCTTATTTTGCCAACACAATTATAAACACTTAGGTCAGTCTGGTATCTCTTCAAAATTGCAAGCTAATTGCTTGCTTTACCTTCGAGATATCAATGATTTCATACTCAAAATTTATAAACCAACACCGGATGGTTTATAAAACCATGTGCTTTTTCACACACCCATTTCCTGTTGTAAATTCCCCCTTCTCTAGCGGCATGGTTAGCTCTCAGCATGAGGGCACTGGTGTTCGGCTGTATGCTGGGCATTGTTTGTTACACTGTTTTAAGATAGTAAATGACTTCCATTTGATCTGAAACTTTCAGTACTTTGTTTTTACTGTTGGAGCAATATAATTCTATTAATCTTGGTATAATTGCTCTTGTTTTTGAAAGCTACTTAATCCCTTTAATAGAAGCATGTTTTGATCTACATCTACCTATCTCAACAAATTGTGTCCTGTTACACAAATAACTTCGGAACCATGATAATGCTAATCCACGAATGCCATAATGTTCCAGTTTATTGAGAAGGATACTATGGTCAATGGTGTCAAAAGCCTTTGACAGATCTAAAAATATACCAAGGCAATATTTGTTTCCATCAATAGCTTTTATGATATTACTCAATAAGTTAAAAACACCCATTTGTGTGAAGAAGTGCCTACGAAATCCGCACTGCTAAGGAATCAATATATTCTTTTTAGATAGAAAGTCATTTAAGAGTTTATAAATTATTTTCTCAAGAACAACCTTTGAAAATATTGGTAACAATGCTATCGGCCTATAATTTACGACGTTATTACGATCAGATTTTTTATACACTGGCACCACTTTAGCTACCTTTAGTTTATCTGGAACAGTCCCCTGAGACAAAGACATATTAATGATTTTACATAGAGGGTCAACAAGAAGGTGCATGCTCTCCTTTATAACTCGAGGTGAAATATCATCAGAACCACTCGATTTAGAAGGTTTGAGAGACGATACAATATTAATAATTTCAGACTTTGTAGCAGGATTTAAAAACAAAGAAGCATTATCTTCACATCGTTTCATATAATCATGATGAGATTGTGGTACCTGAGGAATATCTGTAGATATTTTTGGGGGCAATCCAATAAAATATTTGTTAAAACTTTCAGCCTTATCCTTGGCAGATGATAAAAGTATACCATTAAAATCCATCTCTTTTGGAATAGAATGCCTATTTGACCGTCCTAGCAATTCATTGATGTGAGACCAAGTCTTCCAAATATCACCCTTAACCCCATTGAACAAATCATTGTAATAATCTTTCTTGACTTGACGAAGGGTACTAATCAAGACATTCTTATAATCAACATAGTTCTTTTTGTTATCAGCTGTTGGTCTTTTGACATAGTTACTGTAAAGCTTATGTTTGCGATTGATTGATTTCAATAAACCCTGTGTTCCGCAGGGCTTTTTACATTTTTTTCTTGTTGCTACTTCAACTAATGGGAAACATACATTGTATATGTCAAGAAACATTTGTAAAAAAATTTCATAGAAATCATTAACGCCTTCCAGTAAAGGCAGAGCCTGCCAATCAATTTCAGCCAAGTGTTGTTTGAACCTTAATATCCTTACATCATTTATTAGCCGTTTCATAACCTTTCCATCCTTCTTAACAGAAGTTACTACAGAACCCTTTTTAACACAAAATATGGGCATATGATCTGAGATGTCTGGCGCCCCCTATCCTGAAATCCTGTATCCGCTACTGGATTAGTGTATGGAAGTTGCGGCCATGGCAGCGGAGCAATTGTCATGGAAACTTTAATAAGCTTTTCGTCCTTCTTACGTTTTTTCCTCTTCTTAAAAAGCCTTTTTTATTTCTTTGTCTTCATTATCCTTTAGATTTCTAATTTAATGCATGATATGTTCTTTCCTTAATAATGTAAAACAACTAGCGTCAATGGAAGTATGAACAACGTAGTTATTTTTATCATTAATATTATTATCATCGTTAATTTTATCATAACTTTTATCATTACTTATCATGAATTATGATTATTTATTGTTTTATCATTCATTATCGTTACTTTTATCATTATTTTTTATTTTTATCATCGTACTTATTTACATATGAATTAAATGATAAATTTATTTGCCAATAATTACCTTCAATCGTTATGGTGGATGAACAAGTGAAGCTCAGCTCTGCATCGCTGATGGTGGTGGTTAGATTGTGTGTTCCCACGGGCAACATGAAGGGTGGACCAGCTATAGCTCCTGGACTGATCTCATATTCAACAGTAGGAAGCTGACTTCCATCGGTCGCAGGTCCGTGGTAGAAGTAGGCACCATTGGTTGTCACATCCGATGGGCCATACGTATCTCCAGGAAAGAATTGATACGTGGCTGATCCATTACCGATTTCCACTGTTCTGGTGAAGTCAGGGCAGTTATTAACTGGCATTTCGATGACTGTCCGAAGAAAATAAGGTCAGCACGATACATTTTAACAGCTGTGCTATACAGTGCTTATATTTAAAAAAAAAAAAAAAAAAATACATTTTTGGATGGGCCATGATCCCAGCTCATCTAGTTTGAGTATATGTTTCTATCATATAATTGAAAAACAACTACTCGCCTTTACATGCCCTGCAATGTCAACTCTACACTCTCAGAACGCTGGTTAAAAAAAAAAATGCATATTAAAACCAGTTGGTTAAAAATATTAACCAATAATGTATTAAAAATTTAAGACAGGTTGGTTAAAAAAGCACAATTCCAAAGTTAACCAAGAGTTGGTTAAAAAAACTTGGTCACGTGGAAGAAAAACAACCAATGAGAAACGGGGATTTAAGAAAGATACACGCTCTGCTCCTCGCGCAAGAAATCTTGCGATTTTGATTTATACACGTAGGATATAGGGTTACACAAGCTGACTGCTAGTCTGGCTGTTCTGGACCTATCTTGACAATCTGATCAAAGTAATTAGTAGGTAGAAATGACTTGAAGAGTATATAGGCCTGTGATAGGACTAACATGCATTACGTTTTGGACTACATGTCATGGCCAATACGGTTCTTAATTATTTCGGTTTAGACGTTAGAGTTAGTAAAATTAGCACTAATTTTATTATTTACGAGATAATCACATGACCCTCTCTTACCTTGCTTTTTGTATTCCGAGACAATGCATAGACCGAACAATAATAGACTTATCAAACATTTTTCCCTACTTCCCTGCCCTCTCCAATAACCTGCCTCACGCCTGCCTGACACAAGGTGGCGCTAGACCACTAAGGCATATATCTTCATTCTGAACCAACCTAATCGACAACTCGTCTAGAGACAAGGTTGGGGCCGGAGGGAGGGCGTAAGAGAGGTCATGTGATTATCTCGTAAATAAAAATTAGTGCTAATTTTACTAATTTACTTCAATAATCACATGACCCTCTCTTACCTTTGCTTAGTCCAAACGACCAGACAACACCCTAGGGTGGACAAAGAGAGGCAGGGGAGGGCTAAGAGGACTTCGATAGTCTCGCGGTGGCCGCCGACAACGCCGAGACCCGAAGCGCTCCTCGCCAATGACAACGTCACGTAGGTAAAATGAAATGAAGGATATACTAGAGCGCCAGTACGCTGCCTTCAAAACATCCTCAGTGGGAAGCCTGCAAAGAGCGCCAAGAAGCGCGATACCTCTGGTGTCGATGTGCTCTGGGGCCTTCCTGACATCAAGGCGTCAGGACCCGCCGCTTTGATTCCTCCACGATCCATCTAGAAATGGGAGTCGGGGAGACGGCAGAAAAGGGATCTCGAGTGATGATGAAGAGTTTTTGTCACTCTTACGAACGAGATTCGGATCTGGAGAGAGGTACCATTTAAGGGTCCTAAACCGGACACCACACCTTATCTCCGGACCGAAGAGAAGGAGGAGAGCTTGTTGAGAAGATCTCTCCACCGGTCCCGAAAGAGGCAGTCTGGTCTTAGCAATGAAACGAGGTTCAGGCGAAGAGCACTCCCGAGGTTCGAACCTGATGTGGCCCTCAGCTACCCAGAAGGAACCAGTTGAGACCAAGTAAGAAATTCCAACTGGTTCAAGTTGAGTTATACTGGAACCAGTTAAATCTAACTGGTTTCAGTTTGATTGTAACTGGTCTCTTAGCCCCTATCGAGTACAATTTGCAGAAATTGACCCACACCAGTTCTAATTCCAGTTCACCAGTTGGTAACTGGTATGTGAGTTTTATTTCCAGTAAGAGTTAGTAAGACCAGTTGGTTTTTTTTTTTTTTTTTTTTTTTTTAAATAATGTTTATCTAGTTCAATTTATGTAGACTAGATCCGTTTTTTCATTTTTAATTTTTTTTTTTTTTTTTTTTTTTTTTTTCTTTTTTTTTTTTTTTTTTTTTTAAATTTTTTTTTGGGGGTTGGGGAGGTGTTGAATGTATGCCACTTGATTAAATCAATAAAGGCAACAGGGCAAATGACTAAGATATAGGCCCTATACCATCATAATGTTTCAGCCAATCAGCAGAGAGTATTTTTGAAATACCAGCATGCATTGCATCATCCCTCAGCTCATTTTGGCGCATTTTTCTCTGTTTCACAAGCAGTTGATGTTAGATGTTACCAGTTTACAGCTAATTTCCCTGCAAATATCCTGTTGATTGATGGAATGTAGATCTTGGATAAGTTTCAAGGTAAGAAATCATCAATTGAATAGTAGTATCCAGGCCATGTTAAGTAAAAACAAATAAGAAATAAATGATCCATCTATCGCTGAATCTCACATGTGTATTGCATGTGCCCACATATAGTTTTTTATGTGGGTGTTTCTAACATGTTGCAGCATGCAGCATTGATGCCGTTGCCGTTTGCCAAATATTAATATGGTTTTGTAGTTTGTACATGAATTAATTAGTGTGTGTCTCTGAATATATTATGATTTTACAAAGTGTTACTTTGAAAAGTTCAAATAGTAATATCTATCAAATAGATCTAAATATTGCAATTTGTGAAAATCGATCAGTTTTTTCTTACTGAATTGATTTTTTTTTGTAGAACATTTCTCTGTTTCTCCTCTCTCAGTTGATGAGTTGAGCTAAGAAGAGGCCAAGCTCAACATGATAATCAGAAAAATCAGAGATAGATTTAAAGAAAAGAAATGTTCAGTGGCGGATCAGGATTTCAGGATGGGGGGGGGGGGGCACCGGCAAAATGTTCAAATTTTAACAAAATACTAGTACGGTCAATGAGTGGTTATCAAATTATAAATTATATTATAGGGGGCGCGCGTCCCCTGCGCCCCCGCCTAAATCTGCCACTGAATGTTTGATTGGTTTTGCTGGCACGCGTCATTCAATTTTGAATATTTAGATTCTACGCCAGTGCGGTGGTCACAACAGGTTGTATGTGCAACGTGCAACCGTCTTTGACGGATTTCTTAGAGTTAGAATTCTAGTTTCTTTTCAGATACACACATTGCAGGTACGACATGCAGGAGGTTAAATTACGAATTGGCCCACGACAGCTATAGGCCTATGCAAGGCAGCTATGTTATGCGGTGGTCACAACAAGGCGTAGGCTACGGGACACCTGCATGCTGTTAACATCACACGCATGGCATGCATATTGCCATTTTTTTTGCATGTAGACGTTGTGGGCCAATTTCTGTGATTCCCAAATTTTCTGTTGTAAAGGTAATGTAAAAACGTCCTACACATGTATGTGTCGTACCTCCAACCTACCTGCAGGTACATTTGATGCAGAGTTTTACTACGAAATCTGTCACAGAGATACATGCTGTACTTTTATATTCTTTTGTATTATATTTTGTTGAAAATAAATGAAAAGTAGGCCTACATGTAATCTGAAAACATTTTTTTTTCCTGGTTATTTTTGGATTTGTTTTTTCTTCAGGTATTGTAATTATTAGTTGATGAGCTTTTTTTTGTGTGTATAATTACATCATTTTAATTAATATATATTTGTACATTTATACAGAATTGACTGCTCTATCCTGCATCCAAAATCGAGAATGGCTCACATTCATTCATCGAAGCCTGCAGCTGTACTAAAACAACACGTGTTTCCTGAGACATAGGTAAGGAAATTATCAATGTAGGCCTGATTGTGTACCTGTAATCATAGTACATAACAGGTAGATAATTAATATGGGTAACATCCACACCCCCTTGTACTTGTACTTGTTTACATGTTTACGTCAGCCACCTGTGAGTTTTATATGGTTTTCTTTTAAAATAAATTATAATTTTTTTTTTTCAATATGGGGTTTTAGAAAATAAAGAGAACAGTATGTGTGCTAAGAATCATCATTTATCTTTTCCATATAAAAATAAGAATCTGATACAGAAGATATCTTACTCGTTGAGGTGTACAGAAAACTGTTAATTGATGTACGGCTAATAATACATTTGTAGGAATCACACTATTTTGTTTATATAATTACATCATTTTAATTAATTCATATTTGTACATTTATACAGAATTGACTGCTCTCTCCTGCATCCAAAATCGAGAATGGCTCACATTCTTTCATCGAAGCCTGCAGCTGTACTGAAACAACACGTGTTTCCTGAGACAGAGGTAAGGAAATTATCAATGTAGTTCTGATTGTGTACCTGTAATCATGGTACATAACAGGGAAATAATTAATTAATGTGGGTAACATCCACACCCCCTTGTACTTGTACTTGTTTGCATGTTTACGTCAGCCACCTGTGAGTTTATATGGTTTTCTTTTAAAATAAATTATAAATATATTTTTTTTCAATATGGGATTTTAGAAAATAAAGAGAACAGTATGTGTGCTAAGAATCATCATTTATCTTTTCCATATAAAAATAAGAATCTGATACAGAAGATA
>CALNVZ010003426.1:2562196-2573068 GCA_940671915.1 Paracentrotus lividus | reverse complement strand
ACTTTCATGATGCTGGCACATTCACGACTTAAGACCGAGGTGCTACCGGACATACGCTTAACACTGTTGGCATTGTCTGTTCATAGAGTAATCCGCCTTAGGTTATATATAGAGCCACTAATTCATCGTTGCAAGATTCTTCTGAGGTTAGGCCTACCTTGAACCTAAACACGGCCGTACTATCGCTTAGAATATGGCTCAGCAATGCGATTATGACACTAATTGTCTGGGGATGTAGAAGGCTGACGTTGTGTCCACCTGTCATTCAAATCAGATTCACTCATAAGTAATATCATCCATCCATCAACGACTGGGACAGTGATCCATCTTCAAAATCTACCATATGTTATAAGGTTAGTTACTTGTTTCAATTATGATTGACTCAAATTGCTCTGATCAAGATCATTAGCATACAATCATGAATGTACTACGTGTAAATCAATAAGTTTAAGTGGATTAGTGCTGGCGCCCATGGTCTTGGGCCGAGTGGAAGGCGAGGTTGCGAAAACTCGGCGCTCAGAAAGGGAACAGGCGAATCAGTCATTGGAAAGGCTTAGTCTGTAATAGTGGACATAACCGCATGCCGAGCAACACTACCACTCTATCGCGGCAAACGGTTTATAGTCCGACCGTTAGCCTTGCGTGCAAGTTCTCAGGCACTAAAGTCCCATTCGCAAAATATCAGATGGGAGGTACGTGTACATCGGATATGCCGCGTGTCCTTGAGGTCACATCCCTTAATTGAGACAAGACAGTACAGATGGACTGACACAACACAATGGTTAAGGTTATAAGCAATTTATTCACAACATACTCACCAACGCAACAGCCGCCGGAGGGGCCGAGATACATGTGGACCGCCCCGATTAACATTAGCCTGTGTATTCATGGCCCGCAAGCTGGAGTGATCAAATCGCATGGCGTGAATCTTACAGACCGTCATTGACATCTGTTTTACGACGTTGCCGGAGAGATGGCCGCGATACGGAGATAACGGAAAAGGCAATCCGCTTTTTTTTAACATGTTTACAAAAGAATTTTTTAACTGGCTTCAATTCTAAATTAAACGTAGTGAACAAACGTTCCTTTAAACGGTAGGACCCGAGATGATGTGTTACTACTAACGAAGGCTGGTCCTTCAAGTGGAAATCTTTTATCATGCTGCGCATAGGCACTTTTAGTGACGGTTTGGAACGTGCTACGAACGGTATAGAGGAGTAATACGATCGTTTTTACTACCGGCTTGACTGGTAATATGCTGTGAGGCGTAAAGCGGATACGCTGACAAGAACAATGATGTAGGACTAGAATATATATGAATCATGCCTAGTATCGTATTCAAGAAATTATTTCAAAACGCTTATAATTTCACTAACACCGACAAAGCGCCTCATAATTATTTTAAGAACGGCTAGACTTTGGACGTTCTAGAACGACCCCAGTGTGACGGCCCGTTAACCGTGGTATTATGATGGGCATTATGTACGTGGTATTAGGGGAGGAATGGTCGTTTATGGCTGTACATGGGTGGATAGTTACGAGGTAATGATCGTAGTGTGATGTGATGTTGCAACATATTTATAGGCATCAGTTGTTTTTAAATTTCATCCATCACCTTGGCAAAATTGAGAATTCCTACAGCTTTTCTAGGAGATTTTTTGTTACTTAGTCTTAATGCGTGCCAAGATACCAAATAAAAAGTGTACGCATTTAATGCTGGAAAATGACTCTACCAGGATGTGATCCCAGATATACCGATTGGATTAAATGTTACAGTAACTACTATTAGGCTTCAACAAGAAAATCAAAATGATGTCGAGCAATATATCGACTCACTCTGTATTGTCAGCAATTGTAAACTTACGTGCAATGTTCGAGAACTCAGATGCAGTTAACGAACGACAAGTACCTACGTACACGATTCGATAGCAGTAGTTTGTCACATGATGGGGAACTAAAGGAAAACAATATTAATTTCCATAAATTGGTGTAATGATGGATTATCCTTTAATAATGTATTAATTCAATTGCTGCATACTATTTTCTAAGACACATATTTCATTCTCAATTAGGCTCAAAAGTTCAATTGATTCGTTTGTCATGCATGCTACTTACAGGAAACTACCAAGAGCTATTCCTTCACATCTATTGGATTAGTTTGCTTTGGAAGAACATTGGAGATCATGTGTTATTCCATGTCTCGAAAAAGAAAAATATGATAAACAAAGTGTGCATCACGTACAGAGAAATAATGATATAGCAAAATAATAAGATCATATTGGTATAGATAATCATTATCATTATATTCTTATTATCATCAATTATAATTATAGGCGCGTAGATAACAGATTCGTCTCCTAAGCGTCTTTAGAATACCCTATCATCGGATGCTTCTTGAAGTGTCGTAGTTTAATTGGTCTAACCACTAGTTGACATGAATGCAATCCCCTAATTCCTTGACGCAAGGGCTTCACTTCATGTATTGCATCTGGTAACCATTTACAACCGGTAGAACTGAAGCAATGGAGATAAAATACTTGCCCGCAACAATATAAATTTCTGAACCCGTTTGGGGTGGCAAACCTTTGGGCATCCCCATAAAGTATACGTGATTGGACCACTTGTTGCATCACCTACATGGGTTGTGGTCAAGTAGATCGTTATTGTTTAAGGTACTGAGCTCCTTATATATGCCAGTCCATCGACAGGATGAAGTTACGGTGATTGCTATACGATGGAATTAGCTGTAAGAATATCTGGCATAGAGTATTTGAACTATTACTGCGTCTGGAAGGCTGTTACTGAAAAGTGTTCCACCGTGATGGTACTTCGTTACAGGAGTTCTGAAATGTTGTGAATGACGATTGCTGACTTGAAGCAAACATTGTTCAGCCTTCGCGTGGGGTTCACCCAAAAGCATCAAATTATTTCAGATTGGCAACGATAACTCTGATCGATGCTAATGATGCTGACGGGGCCTCGATTAATCAGAGAACATGGCGAGTTTCGCAAGACCTTTCAAACATTAAAGGGCAAACAAGAATATTCAGGCACGCGTATAGTAGGTAGCTTGAACGCCTGTGCATCTATAGGAAAATACCTCTCAGATATTTTTTTAATACAGAGGATTATTTATAGAAATGAGGGTCAATTATCTGGCAAAGTTTATGTAAATTATAGATCACAAGATATCACTTAGGAGGACTCCAGGCTTGCAATGGAAATTTTGCAGAGAAAAGTTTGAAGATTGAAAAATTTAAATCAGACATCGGTTGAGAAATAGCAAAATTATTGAATTTCCTAGGTTTTGACATTTTTTTTAAGTAAACATGTTCTGGCATAACATCTCTATGCAATTTCATGAGCATAACTCGGATGATGTCAAGTCACAATCTACTTCTGTGGCATTTATTATGAATCCTATTAATGGCATTTTCTATTATACTTAGCGTTTAAAAAAAAAGTCTAGCTCATATGAATAAGTTAAATGGACTCTGACCTGATTACAATTCCACTAGAGTTTTCCTGTTTTTATGTCCTTTGGGCAGAAAATCTGGATAACTTGTGTTTCACAATATAAAATTAAAAGAAGTAGCGGACTGCTGATTACATCCGCTTGGCTCATTTGAATATGCTATGAGGTTTGCCAAGAATTTTCAAAAACCTAAGAAATTTCGGACTTTGCTATTTCATCATCCGATTTTGATAAAATTCTGCAAGTGTTGTGCTTTGTATTTATTTTATTTTTTTTAACATACAAACTCCCGGCCTGGAGTCATCCTTTAATGATGATTATGCCCGGGGACATTCATTCCCATTTTCTTTTTGAACTTCGTAAATATCATGAAATTACATTTATGTCTGCATGCCCCCACGACTGTGTCAATTGGTGATCAGGTGCTCGCCTTGTGTTTTTACATGGAAGAGCCATAATTCATACGAATTCATGAGAAAATCTGAATGAATATGTGATACATAAAATATACAGAATAATATATAACAAATGAGAGGATGTGATGTAAATGTAGGATTAACAGCATTCTCCATAAATATAAATGGAATGGATGCAGACGGGAGTAGTTAATGCGGCGGTCATCACACTCGTCGTGGGGCTACGTGGGCACGTGGTGGATGTTGTTAGTGCCATAATGCACGCACATGTGTGGGTCAAATTTCTGCGTTTCCTGCGTTTCTGTAGAGGATATTGGAACAAACTCCCTGGCATCGTCGTGCAGTGCAACGTGTGTACACTTAAACGATAACACTCTTATACTGAACCAAACCCTAAGTAGGACAGAAAAATAGGGATTCACAGAGTACGAGCGGCGACGGACAGATGCGGTAACGGACGTAACCCTAACCCTAACCCTAACCCTAACCTATGGCGGTACCGTTATCGTATAGAAGGGTTGATCTTTTAAGGTTTCACATACAGTGCCTGCATGGTACATAGACTGGCTGCACGATTTTCCTTACAGAGTCCATCGTTGGGAGTGCAAGCCGAAGGTATCGGCGAGTTGTACCCGGGAATAATTTGTCTATTTAATGATCATGTTATTTTAGAAAATCTTTTATTAAACTTGTAAATGGAAAGGTGCGCATTTTAGATGTAAGCGTATACTCACAAGTACAATATATTTTGTCTCGCGAAATGTATCAAATTCTGCACCATCCATATTGTCTGAGGGCAACAGTTTGAAGGCACCAATGCCGTCATCGCTTCAATGATTGATGAATGTAACTAGTCTTCTTGAGTCTGATTGGAAATAATCCATATAAAGAAATAAATTTGTTGCTGCAGTACTAAAATACTTCATGATTAAAAAAGGTAACGTCAACCTATGTTTGAATATATCCTGAACATTATCAAATATGTTTACACAGCTATTCACATAATATGATATCGGATGAGGTTGACGTGTCGGCGAACAAGAACAGTGTACAGAGTATAAGAATATTCCATTATTTTGAAGTTGCCTTGTGCATGAAGCGTAAACATTGATCAAGGGTTTCCTGACATGCCTTGGTAGAGTCATCCCCTAACATTATGTTTTGTACCTTTTCACATGTGGATTTTACACGCATGACTGGAATAACAGACAATCTTCAGAAGACGGTAAAAACTCTCCTGCGCCAGAGTGGCTGGCTAAGAATATAACATTCACACCATACACATACCACAACTACATATACAACACCCACATCCTCACCACACACACACATGTCACCTCCACACACAGATGTACACGCCACATACCGTAATCTCATCCACGCCATTTCACGCACACACATACACGACACAACCTTAAAACAACACCACAAGACGCACACATACATCACAAACCCTCACCCTCACTCAAAACAGTTGTTTGGGCAATTACAAGTCCCAAACTTGAGTGATCGTATGATGGTCTTGGGTTAACAAAACATTAAAGGGAAATGTTATTGTGAATTGTTTAATGTGTGTGTTGAGTGTGTGTGTTTGATGATGTGCGCGCGTGTGTGTGAGGGATAGATGTGTGTTGTAAGAGGGTGTGAGTATGTGTGTGTATTGTGTGTGTGTGCTGCGTGTCGTGTGTGTGTTGTGTGTGTGTGTGTGTGTGTGTGTGTGTGTGTGTGTAAGGTGTGTATACTGTCCAACATTTGTTTTTAATCTTCTATCAATCTATTTGGCACAGGTAGGATTTCCCGTCTTCTAGAAGATCGTCTGTTTACTCAATCATGTGTGCAAGGATCCAATGAGAAAGGGTACCAACAAATGCTCGGATATGACTCTACCAAGACATTCATGAACCCATGATGAAATGTTTGCTCGCTTCAATCATGAAACCTCAAAATGAATTAAATTTGTTGTAGTTGTTTTTTTTTTAACTTACTCCTGCTACAGTGCGTCCCAAATAAAAGTAAACCCAACTTTTGAAAGCTTGTATTAATATGGTATAACTTATGTGTCATTATTCTCTTATATTAAGTACTCGTAATTTCTATCCATGATACCAAACATTATACCGTGTACTGTCGTGATGACTGAGCACTCAAGTTTAAAAACATTTTGGTCAAAAAAAACATACCTTGTAACCACATTTTCAGTCATCCGTTAAAAGGCGAGGTAAGGTTAGGTATCATGAATGAATATGAGCGACCCTTTATCATGAAATAAAGGTCAAGGTAACCACAAGATAGAAAATTTTAATATGAGGCTCTGAAATTTGGTTTCTTTTTTTGTGATGTATGTGTGTGTGGACGCACTATACAAAGTGACAATCACCGCTTTAAATGCAAATGTCGGAAGAAATTGAAATGTTTGGCAAGCCTACGGAATTTAAGTGTACAGGAAAATAAAATGGTTTGACCTTACAAAAACATCGCCCCCGGAATGACACGCGAGAGGGGCACAGGAAACTGGTCGATTCTGAAACAAAAAGATAAGTTCTTCAATATATGAATAAATTCATGTAATAATGTATTGTAATCAGCCTCATTTTAAAGACACGATTAGTGAATTTAACTTTAACATGATATAGATCTCATACAGAATTCTACTTCAAACGAAAATACATGCCTCAAGTTAAGAAGATATAGTTTCTAAGTTCCAACCTGGCAGCCTCATGTTCAACCAAGTAAAGACGACCCCCACCCCCTCGAAATCTTCTCCGACATGTTCTCCGTGAATACCTCAGTTCTTCAACAAACCCTTAACACGTACATTACTTGCACAAAAATCATTTATCTTTTTGAAGATGTACCTATTGGAATCCGATACCTAATGATATTAAAGATTCCTCTCTCACCACATTTAAACGTAAAATTGAAAAGGTACTACTAGTATATTCCCCAGCAACAAACCTAGCTTACACATTTATATTTCCTATGCCTGATCGTTCACCTGCCTCCTGCCTCCGTCCTCATCTCAATATTTCTCATTCTTCTTCATCCTCTTTATATATATTTCTCTTTTTGTGTCCTCTCTCCTCACCTCTCTCATCCCTCTTTGTCTCTCTCTCTTTGTCTCTCTCTCCTTCCCTTTCTCAGCTATCTGTCTCTTTTACTTTCGATCTTTTAAAATAACTATTTGTCTACTCTTGTCTTGCTTTTTGCAAGTCCCTCCGTTTAAAAATATATTAAACAAATGCCTTTTTTTAATGTTCAGTTCTTGCTTGTATTGTTTAATATATGCGTATTATTTCATACCGAACAAGCTTGATTATATTATATTTGAATGTATTATTATTGGATATGTTTATATTAGGTTTATAAACGGAAATAAATTGAAACTTGAATCTTGAACAGACCGATGCGTTTGCTTTTTTGTCAGCCCAGAATATATTATTTTGCATGATATTGTATTGTGTCCCAGAAACTGTTACAAAAATCAAATAGCGAGAATTCATCGGAACGAAAAACGGCAATAACTCTCTTATCATCAATATGTCTTCATGTATTTCGAATCTCACAGACATTCCACCCACAATTATTGAATTGCAATCTGTAGCTGCTAAAACGACTCTTTCTTCTTATTCTTTTTTAACCTCCGGGGAAGAAGATAAAGAAGTAAAAATAAAAAGAGAGGCCTTTATTTTCAAATTGAAATGAATGGAATACACCTTTACCTTGAACTGTAACCTGGAAGTCACAAGATTGAGTATTACCGGCGGTATCAGTGGCTTGGCAGGTGTAATCTGTTCTGATATTGACATCAAGAACTGTTCCAGAAGCAGGGGTACAGGAGATTGTAGGAGAAGAATCCACATTGTCTTCAGCTGTTATATCTAGCACAACAGCAGCTCCAGAGGCATTTATGTCTGCAGTCACATCTGGTGCAATACATTGTAAAGTTGGTCTTTCATGATCTACAGGAGGATTATAACAATATATTGATGACCATACCGTATGAATATATAGTTAACATATCCATTAATGATTAGCCTTTTCATTAGGATTTAAGGATAACTGGTACCATGTCGTTGGGATCCCAGGGCATCAATTCAATTCAATTCAATTCAATTCAATTAGGTTTTTATTGGATTAAAAATACATAACATATACAAGACTGTAGTCCGAAGATTAAATATGTCAAGTTTACAAAGATTGAAAATACAATTCATCAATAAAATAACAAAAAGTAAGGTAGTTATAATACGCGATTTACATAAATATAAAGTAATCCCATTCTTACAATATAACTTTCAATTTGAGTATTGCAAACTTAATTAATCAAATAATTCTGAAAATAATATAACAGGAGCATGATACGGATATAAATGTGAAGAACATAAAGGAAGTGTAAAAGTATCTGTATCGATAAGCAGATAGCATTAATTCACATGAGATTATATAGCAACGGGTTTCGAATTAATTGTAAATGAAAAATAGAAAAATAAGAAAAACCTAGTTAAGTCAGTTTAACAGATTATATACAAATGGTCATAAAATCATTTAAATATATTGACGGCAGTTGTAATGATTAGGGGATTACACAAAAATTACAGATACACAAAAATATAAATACAAAATTGATTTAGAACGTTAAATTTTAGATAACAAAATCAATATTTTAAAACAACGAAGGAATAACAGGATATTGTATGAAAGATCAATTGTTGTTCGTTTAAAATAGTAGGGTAAAACATCACTGTGTCATACCCACCCACAATTTCTTTTTTGCTGTGCATTTATATTTGTAAACAGTGCTCTACATTTAACCAATGGATCATCAGGACAATGATCCAGGTGATAGAACTGAGATGGATTTTTCGTCTTTTCCTTCCATGTGGCATTAAGTGCATAGATTGGTTCCAAATCTCCTCTGTTGAGTAATGCATAGCGCAGTGCTATCGGATGACAGTAAAGAAAAATACCGGGTTTCATTTCATTATCTATCTTACATTTCTCTTCTTTCCTTTTTTTCTTACGTTTATGGTTTAGAGGTATATATATATATTATATATATATATAAAGTGATACGGTTTGGATATAAGTAAGGATAAGTGACATGGCTAGGGTTCCGGTAGATACACCTAAGTTTACTTATACCCCCGTCACACTAAGCTCGTTCCTACTACGTCCTTGCAAATTTTGCCGAACGGACATAGTCTGTGTGTAAACTGAGTGGACGTAGGAATACTTCGTAAGTCTGTTTACGACCTTAATGGACTAGCTTGGTCGATTTTCAAAAAATTGTTAAAAAAATCGGGCGCCCATCTCGTCCAAAATTAACGGGGTGGCAACGTACTGAAACGAGATGGACGTACTACAAACGAAATTCCGTACTTAAATCGTTCTAAAGATGTGCTAGGACGTCTTACAAACGAGCAGTGTATATTCATTATCAGCTTGAAGTTACGAAGACGCATGAGGTCTGGCGAAAAAAATATTTTTTAATGGGAAACGGGACGCATTTGCGTTCAACACGTTCTAGCCACGGATAATGACGAAGTAAGAACGAGATGAACTTTTTGGAGGCCGTTGGTCGACGTAGAACGAGTAAGAACGGACTAGTTGGGTCGGGACGAAAACGCATTGGACAAGTTGGAACGAGTTGGAACTGATTAAGAACGGATGCAACTAAACTGGGACGGGTTTGGATTGTTTCGGACGGGCTCTGTTTCGTGGAACGGTCATTTTCACCCGATTTTAACTAGACACAAACGGACTGCAGACGAGGAGAGACGTGATGGACGTATTGAGGACTGTATACGAACGTTGTTCATCTTAATCCAGAAATAATTAGGTCAAATGAAATCTTTTCGGACCAATGGCCGTTTTTCGTATTTATTCTAAAAGTTGTGAGATTTCTGTAATTGTAACAATTAATGTGTGGTAATTATACAGCTGATCTATTCGCTATACTACTATCACACTGAACAATTTCTTACCATGTTATTGGAATTATTCAGAACGTGCTTTATCTATGTACACACGGAGTGGACGTACTTGAGACCTATTTCAATCTGCTCGGGACTTTATAGCACGGGCTTGAATAGCAATACGTTTCAATTTTTAAACAGAACGGCGTGTCATAATTCCCGTCACACTGAACTAGTTCTCACTGCGTTCTTGGTAGTTCTTGGTGAACGGGCTCGATCTGTTTACACATGGACTGAACGTAGTACAAACATTTTAGAATCTAGTACAGACCGTTTACAATCTGTTTACGAACTTGGCGAACGGGCCCGAACGGAGAGAACGGAATGGCATTCCGATTTTTTTTTTTTAACATGTTCAAAAAAATCGTACTGGCTTCCAGTTCTAAAATTAAACGTAGTGACAACGTTCCTTAAACGGGTAGGACTTACTCTGAACGAGAAGGACGTACTACGAACATGGTACCTAACTTTTATCATGCTGCGCATAGGCACTTTTAGTGACGGTTTGGACGTGCTACGAACGGTATAGAGTGAACGAGCCGTTTACTCGGTCTGAACTGGATTACAACGTAGTGCGGACGCGATAAAGACGGAATTGACGTAACGAGAACTATTTACGAACTGCCTAGTATCGTAATCAAGAAATTATTTTTCAAAATTATAAGTCCCAACCCGACCAAAGCCCGTTCAGCATTTTTTTTAAAGAACGGGCAAGAACGTTACAGAACGTTATAGAACGACCTCAGTGTGACGGCCCCCTTAGGAAAAAGCAAACATCGTAGGAAAAGGAAACGGCGGCCAAGCGGTTCCTTCTCCATCACGATCGGCGTCACGATCACGATTATATCCTTAAAAAGTATTGTGGCCAAAGCTAAGAAATAAACAAGAGATCAGCTATGTCACATCGTCTCACGTCCCTAGAACAAATAATGGCAGGAAATAATAATTCTATCTGGATTGCCTCTTCTTTTTTTTCTTCTTTTTCTTTTTTTCTTTTTTTTTTTTT
>CALNVZ010003426.1:2542427-2562096 GCA_940671915.1 Paracentrotus lividus | reverse complement strand
CAAATTCAAATTCAAATTTATTGATATAAAATCCACAACCTTGGATTATCATCACAGAGAAAACAAAAACAATGGATATCTTACAATACAATACGATACACATAATATGCTCGTTCCCGATTTCTCCGGGGAAAGTGGCATATTTTGGGGCTCAGGTAGGGGGAAAGTCCCCGAGAAATCATTGAAATAGGGATCTTTTAGCATTTCCCCTTACTTTTTTTTTTTAAATAAGGGGTAGTGTTCAATTTTTAAAGACAAATCGTAAAATAGGGTCCCGATTGTGGTCAAAGAGCCTGTGAAAAGGTGGTAATTTTGCTGGCTCCCCCTTCAAAGGCCTGTACTTTTAATGCAGCTTCCCTTCCAAAAGCCTGTAATAGGGGCTTCCCCTACCAAAAGGGGGTATCTCTGAGAGTATGGAACAAGTGTATGTGTATGTTTGACCCCCTGAGGGTGGGGGATATAAGACAATTGTGAGCAACAGTGTAATGCTAGGGGTAAAACGAAAGTTCTACCTTTCTCAAGTATTATATATAAATATAGTATATATATATATATATATATATAAATACAGTATAATGTGATATATAGAGAGGTTCAAGAGCAAAAGAATGTACGGCCAGGGAGACTATGCTTCAGTTTAAGCTTTCGTCTTAATAGACTTCTTCGGAACCATCTGTAGTGGTTGCTCTAACAGCAACAGATTTAAAAAAATACAATATTATATTAAATATAAATACAGTATATATATAATATGTCGATGTCATAAAGCTGGTCTTTTTTAAATAAACTAGGAGGTATTACGTACATAGGAAATAATTGGCAAAAAAGGCTATGTGTCCATATAATCAGTATAAAAAATGTTATTTCAAATAAAATATGGATTTTATTTTCAAAAGAAACGTCAAGGAACAGTTATATTAGAATTTATTTGCATACGATTCTCAAGTCACTAGAAAGATATATAATTTAATTCACTTTGGCACTATTTGGCTTAATACAACTATTCGCCTTTATCGTAAATGCTGCTCTAAAATCACTTGTCAATTAGTGATCAAGATTTGTTAGCAGTTCTCAAAAAAAATAATATGTTTTAGCTGAACGCGACTAGTTAAACGAACAAATAAATACAGAAGAAAAACTCCTAAACCCAAGGGAAATGAGGATTTTTTAGTAAGAGTAATTTTAACTAGGAGATGCATAATTGTATTGCTAAAGAGTGCCAACAAAAGAAAAAAAAATGTATATATGTATTATGCTCAATATTGTTAACGCTGTTGTCACTAACACTTGTTTTGTTTCTAGCAGTATCACCATAATCTGAAGAGTTTATCAATGGGTTATCAGCTAACAAGATGTTCGCGCATCTCTTGAGGGCATATTCGTCACACTCCTTGGTTCCTCTTCTCCAGCAATCCCCACACGCATCATCTTGTCTTCTTTGTCCTTGAGATCTTCACAACAACATCATCTCCAAGTACAGTTCGATGGAGAGTACAAGGGGGTGTTTTACTGTCGTTTCGTCAAGTGTATGCCTTTGACTTTAGCGAATGCCTGGTTATTGAGTTTCTTGTACTAAAGGATTAAAAAATATAATTGTGTATAGCACTCAAGAACATGTTCCTGTCTATCGCGTGAAAGTCATGCCCGTAACTGAGCTACGAGTCAAGGGCTAGGTGAAACACGCCCAAGAGGAGTGGTTCAGTCAGGGGAAATGTTTTCGCATGTTATTTCAAAGAATTGGGATTTAAAGTTCACACCTTAATTCAAAGTTCATCCAGTTATTTAGAATGTGTTTATCTTATTGATAGATACTTTCATAGTGATATCCAGTGAGTTGATTGGCCTAATTTATGCAGTGCATGCAATATTGGAATGTTAATGTGCTAAAGTTCAAGCATGGCACTTCCTCGAAACCAGCTGTAAATTAATGATGTCTCGATAACATCTGGTATAATTGACTACAGTGATGTATTTCCCTTACCCGAAATTTATGTCATACTAATTCTCAAAGTAGGCAACGTAACTGGATGTGTCATTAGCAAAATGATTCTTGCGGTGACTAGAACCCATTGAGTTACATGTTAATCTTATGTGTCTGTTGCGCTGCAAAAAGAGCTGGACAATTGGCGGGACAATCGCGAAATTTTATAAACATAGTGCCTGAGTGAATACTTAGATTTTAGTGGTGCAGTTAACTTTTTTTTATGTTTGTCTATGAGTTGAATTGAGATCATAGAAGGTGTCAATCGTATGAAGCTTTACGCAACATGACAGCGCGAATTTAAGAACAGTGTGAACATCGTTTTGGATGGGGCATCCATAGCGCGAGAAATTAATTGCGCGGAGACGAAATAACAGCGAAATACAGTACTGTGAAACTTTTATGATAATTATTTATCCTTATATTTATATTGAGCAGGGCAACTTCTAAACTAATTATTAGGTTCACTACAAGACTACATCAAATCACTAACTAAATGCGTACGTTATAGTTCGGCCAATCAGCTTAGTCCAACAACTTCCCACTGATGATTAATAAAATCTATATAATCATTCTATTTCCTTCAATCAATAATGAGTGCAACTTCCAACTTGGATACTAATAGCCACACACTCTTTGTATTTTCATCCGGGAAAGTGTACGGTGGTTACCATCAGCTCAGGGAAACCTCCCACTTGTATTAATAATCTGGCTATATAATTAATAAATCATCTCTTTCCTTCAATCAACAGGCAACTCCATCTTTGGTCTACACTAATCAATTCAGAGAAGCGGTACTGGTGTTCCAACAGCTGAGCAACTCCACTTGAATTACATAATCTCAAATAAATCCTATGCTCTATTGCCTTCAATCACAGGCAAAAATCCATACTTGGTTCTACGCACTAATCATTCCCGCAAGCGTAAGCGAGGTTACCAATCAGAGACTGGGCCAACCTACGCTCCTCTTAAGACCAAGCTCTCTTATGCTCCAAGCCTCTGGCCAAGAGGAGTAATAGTCAAGCCTGATTGTTACCGTAGACTCTTGCAATGCAGACTATTTACCTGCGCTAGAATGCACGCATCTATGGAGGGCGTATCCATGCAGAGGCTTGCAGACCGAATAAGCCACGTGAACTAACTACATCGTAGGCATGAACCCCCTTATATCTTTGCAAACTCCAGGTAATAGATTTGTTTTGACAGAGTTTACTCAGTTTGTACATGTGATATTTGATATGCACGTTGGGCAATGCAAGAGAAAAGAAGGAGACACGAATGGACCAATAACGAATGATGTATGATGTACCAAAGCAATTGCATTGAAACAGAAAGCCTTTTTTCAACATGATTTTTCAATAAATCCAAGTTTTTGTGTTGTTTTTTGTCCTTCTTTGTTTTGTTTTGTTTTGGTTTATTAAAAGAATACTGTGACAGTGTCATCGAGATAATTCTGGCTTGGCCACTATGGTTACCGCGTTTTTTAATCCAAATTATTTGATATCTCTTCTCCTTGCCTGTAGGTCTCTCCATTTGAACAGAGACAATCTAAGGTAATAGCCTGGTGAGGGCTGCTGGCAGCTGCGGATCTCGCTAAGTGGAGGTGGACACGTAGAGTCAAGGCAAGAGCCTCCAGTGCTGGAGGTATCGGACGGGGCGACAAGAGTGGCCACAGCAGTGTAAGTCTGTAAACTAATTGTGACGAGCTAATCACCCGCAGCTACTGCTTTGCCACAGAAACGTTTTTGAACAGCCTAATATAACAGACTAACAGTTACAGACCTTGTTGCAAACTGGTTAATGGGTTCGGCAGCGATGCATAGTGTCAGCACAACACATTATTTAGCATTCAACCTTTGAGAACATTGCCATCGCAAAAGATATGTCTGGCCTACTATTTGTGCTAACAAGTTTTTGTGCGATAGTACAGAAAAAGAACGGGAAACAAGAATTCCTTGGTCTTCATGTTACGGCTGAAAATATATCTGACATGACATTCACTTTTTGGAATTTCACACTCAATCATTTTTATGGCCCTACTAGCAGGGACTCTCTAAATTTTGAGCGTTTCCAGTAAGAATTTATTTATGATTAACAGCTTTAATATCTTGAAAAATACTTATCGTAGCTTGCTACATTGAATTATTCGGTTGTTTTTTATTTTTGATAGTACTTTCCTTTGCTAGGTTCATTCAATTAAATAAATAACAAGAAACACATATAGACAGAGTAAAAGAAACAGAAACATATATAGGAGGATTGAATATTGGGAGAAAAAAAAGAGAAAGAAGGGAAAAGGGGGAGAAAGGAAGAAAAAGAATAAAAAGAAAGAAAGAAAAGGGAACAAAGCCCGATGTTTGTACAATATTCGCAAAACTTTATTCAATAAGAAGCGCAAAATAGGCCTAATTAGGTTCTCAACGACCATAACTAAGGCCTTTAATGTGGGGGAGGCTGATTTTTCTTACTTTTTAAGAAACAGAAATACATTACTGGAGAGAAGTGAAAATAAGGAAATAATATTTAAAACTAACATTTCTAAATTTCACAAAGAAAAGAGGCCTCGTGGACCCTCGGACTCGATGAAAAATAGTCGGCCTCGTGGGAATACTAGAAAGTGCCCCATTATTCATTCCATACATCTTTTAAAATCCAACTTTTAGGCTCGCGCTTCGCGCTCGTGGATACTAAATCACAATGCACAAATAACTCCAATTTTTAGCTCAAAATTTTCGGCTCGCGCTTCGCGCTCGCACATTGGCCTACCATTTTAGTAGGGTATATATAATGCACAATTAACTCAAAATTTTCAGTTAGCGGATAATAAATTGGGTCTATAATACAAAATTATCTCAACAAAATTAATACAAAAAAGTACCCCTTTATCTATTGCATATATCTTTTAAAACTCAAAATTTTCGGCTCTCGCTTCACGCTCGCGGATACTAAATTGGGTCTTTAATACACAATTATCTACATTTATTTATACTAAAAAGTGCCCTTTTATTCAGTCTATATATCTTTTAAAACCCCAAATTTTCGGCTCGCGCTTCGCGCTCGCAGATACCTAATATGATACACATTTAACTCAAAATTTTACCTCACTCGGGGAAACTAAATTGGGTCTATAATACACAATTATCTACGATTTTTAATACTAGAAAGTGCCCTTTTAGTTATTCCATATATCTTTTAAAACCCCAAATTTTCGGCTTGCGCGCTCGCGGATACTAAATAGGGTCTATAATACACAATTATCTACAATTGTTTATGCTAGAAAGTGCCTCTTTATTTATTCTATATATCTTTTAAAACCCAAAATTTTACCTCAAAATTTTCAGCTCGCGCTTCGCGCTCGCGGATACTATCTATAATACACAATTAATTACGATTTTTAATACTAGGAAGTGCCCCTTTATTCATTCCATATATCTTTAAAAACCCCAAATTTTCGGCTCGCGCTTCGCGCTCGCTGACATGTCTGATACTAAATCATAATGCATAAATAACTCTAATTTTTACCTCAAAATTTTCAGGTCGCGCTTCGCGCTCGCGGTTTATAAATAAGGTCTATAATACATAATTTTAAAAAAATTAATAGTAGAAATTGCCCTTTTATTTATTCCATATATTTTTTAAAACCCCAAATCTTCGCGCTCGCAAATACCAATTTCTTAGGGCAGACTATTATAATGCACAATTAACTCAAAATTTTACCTCAAAGTTTTCATCTCATGCTGGCAATTTAGAATACATATTCAAACCACTTAAAGGGGAAGTTCACCCTGGAATTTTATTGGTCTTAAAAAATGCAGAAAAATAAAAGAAAAATATGAGTGAAGGTTTGGGGAAAATCGACCAAAATATGATGAAGTTATGAATATTCAAAGTTTTGATTCTGTGACGTCACATGCGAGCAGATCTCCTATGTGTTATGTAGTGTAAATTCCATAAAATGTCATTTTTTTAAAGAAGAAAATAATTATGTCACCTGTGCGGTCGATATACCATCAAACATATGTTCATATACCTGACTATATCAAATTGACCCATTCGTTTATCAAGAACCATGACAAAAAGACAAATTTATGGAATTGACATACACAACCAATGGGAGAGCTGCTCGCACGTGACGTCACAGAGTCAAAACTTTACATATTCATAACTTCGCTATTTTTTGGTCGATTTTCTTCAAACTTTCACTAATATTTTTCTATTATTTTTCTTCATTTTTTAAGACCAATAAAATTCCAGGGTGAACTTCCCCTTTAAGTTGGTTAAAAATATACCGATTTTTTTTTTTTTTTTTTTTTTTTTTTTTTTTTTTTTTTTTTTTTTTTTTTTTGCCAGTATAATTATATTATTATTTTGTTTCCATAGGAATAAATTTAAAATTGTTTTAATTCCTCGTTTTAGGTCAGTATAGGCCCATATATCGGGGAATGTTAACTCGCGCTTCGCGCTCGTTTGCTCGCTCCGCTCGAGAGATTTTTTTTCAAAGTTGGGCCCCCCCTCTGGAAAATCCTGGATCCGCGCCTGTAGTTAAACCGAATTGATGCAAATTTTGTGCATTGTTTGATAAAATGTAAAAAAGCTAATTTTGCTAAAGTGGGGCATACATTTATTTAAAAAAAAAAAAAAAAAAAAAAAAAAAAAGCTACCACACTCTTATTTTAAATGAAAAGTTTTTAGAGCGAAATAGCTCGTCAAGAGTGTTTTTATCGACTGCATTCTGTGACAAATTGAGAAAGATATGTAAAGTCATGCATGATAGAGCACATGTCGAAAACAGAATGTTCCCTTTTCAAAGTTTCAAGAGCCCTTAGGTCTGGAAGTTACTATTTTGCTGTCTGTGCTCAATTATAAAATACTCGTCTCCTTTTTACACAGAATGTAGTCGATAGGCACTTTCACAAAGTTATTGCATTTCTCTCTCTATCTCTCTCTCTCTCTCTCTTTACATTGATTTATTCAACAGTCTTTAATTATATAGATAGCAATACATAAATACTACCGATAATACCTCCTCAAAGTAATGTAAACGATAAAAACCAGTAACAGATAAACCATGGAAGGCATTGAAATGGTCGGAGATTTTTTCATTTTTCATGATGTCCGGGGGCGGGGGACACTTTTCTCATGAGACGTGTACAAAATCGCGAAAATGACCATATATTTGGGGTTATTAGCCTGTCAGTCCCCCCCCCCCCCCCACACTTTCGGCTCAACCCTCCACTTTCAAAAAGGCTCCGCGGCCCCTGAATCGCATAATAGTTGCCATCCCCACAAGCCACACGTTGAAAAAAATAGAGGCGAATGCTGAATCTGACATACCAAGCGTCATTACATTCTATTCCGTGCATTGAACCATGGGTTGAATACTTTCAAGAGAAAATCAGGGGGGGGGGGGGAATTTCAACAAGGACTTGTCGGAAATGTTATCCGACAAACTTGCTCTCCAGCCAATCAGATGCAAGTATTTTAGTAGCGTATAACAGTTTGTCGGATAAAACGTCCGACAGGTCTTTCATGAAACGCCCCCCCCCCCAGGACGACATGTTTCTCCCTGAGTGGCAATATCCATTGGTAATTTTCTTTTCGCAACATTTGCAAAGTAATTGAATGTCAAACAAAACTCGTGGACCACCCTTTTTTTTTTTTTTTTTTTTTATTTATTTTATTTATTTTTTTTTTTTTGAGGAGGAAGATGTCAGCCGTCGCTCCCATGGTCTAAAAAATACGATAACGATTTGAATGTAGATAAATCACAACAGTAACTTTATAATTTCATATAAGTTTATCATTAAATCTTCACCAGAAATTAAACAGATTTATATAATATACGGTACCTAAATTTGCCTTTAACAAGGAGCTTGGGGTAATAATAACATCATGCAGGGCCGCAGGAGAGAACAGTTGTCAGACTGAAGTGGCTACCCTGGGATATATTATTATTATTATTACATCATTAAGAAAAAGCTACCAACATATATTATTGGGACTTTTTTAATACACAACAACTGAACCGCACTTAGCTTGCACTTACAACCATTATTCATGCTTTTACTTCAAACAACACAATGTTTAGTACTGATGTACAATTTTGTATCTCTACTGTAAATAGTTGCAGGAGAAAATAACAATTCTGACATTTTACACACGAAATAAGGGAACTGTGCTGGTTATGCAAATAGGGTGTATATTATTTAAATAGTAGTTCATTACCTTATAATACATTAACTTATTATACACACACTGTAAAAATATTTTTTTTTACAGCAAATCTGCAGTCAGCAGTGTCGCCATAAAAAAAGAATGTAATTAAAAACAGTTTTGTTGTAAATTTCTCCTGCAAATAATTACATGAGAAATACAAAATATACATCAGGGTAACACATTTGTTTCGTTTTAACACAAATATGTACGCTATAAACTCTAATGATTTCCCCTTCTCTTTCATAAATTCTTAGACGAGAAATTTACAACAAAACTGTTTTTAAATTACATGCTGACGGCAATTTGCTGTAGAAATACAAATATTTTTTCACAGTCTGCATTTTTCTAGAGGTAATGTATGCGACGTGGATTTAGGACCCCATTATAAAATCGGGCTATCCTTGTTGTAAAAAATGTTTTATCACATGTTCATGAACAAACATTTTCAATATTCTTCTCTTAATTGAAATAACCACCACCACATATATTATAAATACATGAATAACCATAAACCGACCGAATGTATTTATGATTACCCCCAACAAACCTTCATTCCGTACATGACCAAAAATACGCATAGCATATCATGAGATGGTGAAAATATAGAAACATAAAATGACCTAGGTCTCTAAAATGGACAATAATATGAGTTAGATACTATTATTGACTACTATACTTAACGTAATTACTCGAAAATGTAACTGATTATTAAGGTATATGAATAAAATATGTAGCGAAAAAATGACATTTGATTTCGTACTATTTTTTTAATGTACGCTGTTAAAAAGAGTTAATAAAATAAATAAAACCCAACAAACAGAAAATCTGTATTATTACAGGTAAAGAATATTAGCTAAGTCGCCATGAAATACGCTTTAAAAAGAAGTATTTTGCTGTAAATATTATGGGAGAGAAGCGGGGAAAACACATAGTTTCAATAGCATACGTGCTCTGTACTCATAAAGGTTATCTTCTTTCTTTCTTCTTTTCTTTTTTTTTCTTTCTTTTTTTTTTTTCTTTTCTTTCTTTTCTTTTTTTTTTTTTTGGGGGGGGGGGTTGTGCTCCAGCCACATGCTTGAAATTGGTTGTCTCCGCTTTTACTTTTCTAGACCCAGTTCAATTTAGTGCAGGTAACGTAAATATCCCTTTTCATAATACATACACAAGGAGGCGAGGATCTCAGTAAGCACGAGGACTGAGTCGGGGTCGTCATGACAATACATATTTACGCAAATATTATTTCATAATAATATCATAGTATTAACAAATATAAGAGAAGTTGATATAATCTCCCCATTATTTCCCCTCCCTTCTTGCTTAATGATTAAAGATGAGACAAACACAACCTGCTTTCACAAAGACCATGGAAATAATGAAGAGATTTCTTCCCCTATATATACTGGGGCGAGAATTTTTGGCGGTTGTTTATTGATATCTTTGTTTATTCTTGCTAATGCAAGGTATTTCACATCTCCGTGCAACTTCCCCTTCTTATCGAGAGTGACCACTCGATGTGTGGCCAAAATGGGTCCGTTCACACTGTCTTCTCAGCTCAGCCTGGCAATAAATTACTTTAGCTCCTTTTGTGAAGTTCTCTAAAATGCAATATTTTGTACAGTGTAAAGTGTTAATCCATCTCAGTAAATGTCATAGGATTTATATTGAAATACAAAATGAAAATATTTGTAGGATAATTCATATTTTGTATGTACAAATTAATTTAATTACACAGCGATACCTTATAATAGGAACTAAGAAATCTTATACCCAGCAAAGTATTTTTCATAATATATGTTAATATTAATTGATTTGGGGCACACAAATCTCGAAGTTGAAGTACTTGGAATTTTGATCAAAACAAACTGTTTATTATGACTACTATGCATTTCCATTAAAACAAAAATGCAAATTGGGATTAATTATATAGCATATCCCAGAACTGTCACCTACGAATACACATTGTAACCTGCGGATAACAGGCGACATCACTACGGATAGTGCCAACTCATTATTCCATTTTATTCATAAAAAGCCACACAAACTACTTTTGGCGAATAACTCAATTAATTGGCGACACTCAAAAAGCTCATTTTCATTCTGTTTTCCATTCAGGGATTCTAGTTGAATATCAGTCTTGGACTCCCTCGCCTATAATCATCCTAAAAGAGAAAGTATGCAAAATTAATGAAGACAATGTTAAATCATGTCGGGTAAAGTATTCTCTAATATAAAGAATGAATAAATGAAAAGAAAAGAGAGGACAAAAATGACACGTCTTCATATGGTTCAAACACAGGAAGAAACACCTGGCAATAAACGTCTCTCTCAAGTGTAGGCCTACGGCTAAAAGATAGATTATAGTAAAATCGTATCATGCTGTTTGTTATACGTTATCTGAGCCAGCCATGTCTGTAAGTGGCATGAAGATGGTATGCCAATTTTTTCAACGATTCTTTAATTTAGTAATTAATTCAATTACCCCGTATTTTATTTCTTTTAGTGCAACTACATACACTGTTCGTCATAAAGGTGGAATATTTTTTTGCCGCTATAGCGACATGATTTTGCCCTGACTTTAATTTCTTGAATATGTTTGTCCCTGCTTTTACTTTTCGGGACCCTGGCTATATCTTGGACATTCTCCCAACACTTCACGTGGACCTTTTTCCAAAAAAGTTTTGTCAACCCCCATGATGCCCATTTTTGTCATTTTTTCTCATTTTGGGGCACCTTTTTATTTTCCCGGCCGATCAAGCCCCCCTCAGTCCTACCCCCAGGAAACGCGACTGAGGTGTACTGTTTTATATTGTTCTTTAAGTTAAATCTATATTTCTGGGAACAGGCTTAGGTCTCTTGTCTAGGGGAGGGGTTGAAGTAAGAAACGAGATTGGTGAAAATTCGGAATATTTTATTCCATCTTTATGCTGAAAACAAAAGAAATTAAAAACAACCTTTAACCCTTTAATATCATCATTTTCACCTTAAATATTGTTTAGCCTTGATGACAAGGCTGTAAATAGTCATTATTGATAATATTCTATTTTGATTTATGTTTGGTTGAGATTTTACAGTACAATTTAGGGAAGATAGAAATTTCCATGGTGTAAAAATGAATAAAATGAATGTTGAACCCCAATCAAATTTTTGTTTGAGCCCTCCCCTAGACAAAAGAGTCGAGCCTGTAACCATGCATCTAGATTTAATTTAAAGAACAGTAACACATCTCCACCTCTGACGTGTTTCCTAGGGGTAGGACTGAGGGGGTTTTGGTGGGTCGCGTGAACAAAAAAGGGCCCCCAAAATAAGAAAAAATGACAAAAATGGCCATCATCTGGGGGTTACAAACTTTTTTGAAGAAAAATCCCCGAGAAGGGATGAGGGACCGTCCAAGATATACCCAGGATCCAAGAAAGTGAAAGCGGTGACAAACACATTCAAGAAATTAATAACGGAGCAACATAATGTCGCTTGAGCCAGAAAAAAATATTCCACCTTTATGACGAACAGTGTATATCTAACGAGATACTTACATATACACCGTTAGGCCCATCAGGTGGAATATATGGTAGTGAGAATTCCTTGTTGAGGTGATTCAAACGAGAGTCTTGTTCCATCGCCAATCGCCGAGAGCTCCGAGGGTTCATAAGCATAATGTTCCTAATTATAACCAAGATAATATAGTGGCTCTTTAGCCTCATACATATGAATAAGATGTATTCTTTATCATCGATAAACACTGGAATATGGTAAACCATGTACCGTCAGTCGAAATTATTCGGTTTCTAGACCCACCTTATGAAAGTGCTACGATTTATTTTCCTCCCCCCCCCCAAAAAAAAAAAAAAAAAAAAATGAAATAATAATAATATAATGATAATAATATATTAAATAAAAACATAAAAATATAAATGCATGGATAAATAAATAAATAAAAAAATGAAAATAAATTAATTAATTAATTAATAAATGAAAAAAAATACAAATCATAATGTAATGGTATGTTTTATTGAAAATAACATATGCATCGAATAAATGTAATAATAATGATAATAATAATAATAACAATAATAATAGAAATAATAGTGATGATGATAATCATAATAATTACAGATGAAAAAAAAAATCAAAATATACATTTGTCCGCAAAATTGTTCATACCCCTGTAGTTTTTTAAGTTTTTTTCAATTTTGCTTTTAAATAAATGAGTTTCGTCAAACTTTTCGGTGCTCAGTATGTTACCAACATCTGGACAATTAGGAAAGTTTGACATTTTGAGCAATTTGGTATTCCAGGGGTATTTTATTAACAGATTTATGAAAAACACAACATGTTCATAATTATTCATACCCTAGGGGTACCCAGTCCAATTTCTTGGATAATAACCACAAGTACATATTATTTTCTTCAAATAACCATCTGAAATAGTTTATGCAAGAGTCTGTGGTCTTTCTTCATGGGTTCTGTGTGGTCTGGCCCAGGTGTCCTCTGGAAAACTTTCGGACTCAGTCAGATTGCATGGTCTTTGAGCCATCCTGTGAGTCTTTAGATTCCCAACCCCTTTAATATTGATTTCTTGTCAGGACTTTGAATTTTTCACTTAGGAACATTCATATGAATGTTATTGAAATGAAATAGCCGCTCTACCCACACTTTTTAGTCC
The DNA here is from genome assembly GCA_940671915.1 of Paracentrotus lividus. Lineage (NCBI taxonomy): Eukaryota > Metazoa > Echinodermata > Echinoidea > Camarodonta > Echinidae > Paracentrotus > Paracentrotus lividus. The sequence goes on along the minus strand of CALNVZ010003426.1, from coordinate 2,549,239 downwards.
CTGACATAACACTCAAGTGCTTCCATGAGCACTAGATGTAAGACACTTGGGAAAAAGCTTCCATGGGCATGACTAAAAGTGCAAGGTTTCTCTTAGAATTACCAAACAAGTATACTGCGAGCCTAGAACAACCCACATATCACAACCAAAGTCGGAATGGATACCACTGACCAGCCCGAGACGAAGGTGCCAATGAGCGAATGGTGCATAGATGATATCTATGCAGACACTTCTCAATACAGACTCCAGTTTTGCAGTCAGACCCACCGGGAGGCCTCTGGACAGTTCTTGAGCTCATTTAAAACAGAATTTTAACTTTTGGACCATAATTATATAAGCTGAGGAGAGAAAATAAGAATTTACGAGTAATATGGACTTTCTTCAATTGGCGGGGGAAAAAAAGACGAACCCTTCAATCTAAAGATCAGTGTCCTGATTTTAACACGTGGCATTTACATAGAACTGCTATCGGGGATTATCAGTGCGGGTAGCACTGGGAATGTTGTTGAAATAGGAGGCATCCCGGTGAAAGACATTTTTATTAAAGATCCTGGATGAAACCCTGCCAGAAGTATGCTTGTTAAATGTTACCTAGGCAGCATTGGACATATCAACTGGACAGAAAGTTCAGAAGCAATACGGCCAAGTTAGTCAAGAAGTAGTCCAAGGACAATCATATGATGATTTGGAGAGGAAAATTCGATGACTCTGACAAGAATCCCTTAGACAATGTGTCGCGGGAAGTTGAAAGACTCACACAAATGGCTTAAAGCACATGCAACCTTACACAGCCTGGACGTTTCGCAGAGGACGCATTGGGTCAAAAACCACGGAAGACATGATAATGGATCTGGATATTCGCAAGGAACTATTTTAGGTGAACATTAAATAAATAATCATAATCTAGATGAATAGATAAGAAATTAGATTTGGCACCCCTATAGGGTATGAATAATTATGAACATGGTGTTTTTAATAAATCTGTCAACAAAATACACCTAGAATACCAAATTTCTCAAAATTTAAAATTTTCGTAATTGTTCAATTGTTAGTAACATACTTATCAACAGAAAGTTTGACGAAACGCATTCAGTTAGGAGCACGACTAAAAAAAATTTAAAAAACTACAGGGGTGAGAACAATTTTGCGGACAACTGTATATTATAAGGCCTTTGCATGCCTTTGAGGGTAACTGTTAATTATGCGGCGGTCACAACTCGTCGTAGGCTACGGGACACGTGCCATCAACGTAGCCTGCGTTGCATGTACAATGCACGCACAGGTCCTGGGTCAACTTCTGCGATTCCTGCGTTTCTGTAGTAAGGGTATTGTAAAAGCTTCCTCCACGTCGTACATGCATTGTACCTGCAAGGTACCTCGGCTGCACGAATTTTCTACGAAATCCATCATAGGGAGTTGCACGTCGAAGGTACGGCGAGTTGTGACCGCTGCATAAAGCATTGAATATCATGTGCTGTTCTCTACCTTGACATTGGCTCCTTTTGTCTCATTACCAGATTCCGTTGTCGCATCAATAATACGCAACCACAGAGAATCATGAAGAAGATGATCAAAAGTCCTGTGATGCCAACTATTATTCCAATAATAGCTGCGTCACCGAGAGGAGATTGCGAAGACACAACTGAAAAAGGAGCAACCTACTTATTAATCAGTATTTATTTATTGAAAGATACATGCGCAAAAGAAGAACATAAGATTTAGCAAATAACAATTGTTACACTTCCCCCCACCAAAAGAAAAAGCGAAAGCTTCGCTTGTCAATTTCTTCGGGGCCGATTGTGCAACCTCACCCTACCCCTATAGGTAATATACGGTGAGCTTCTTGACGACCAAAAAAGTAAGATCCAAATCTAAATGTCCCTTGCATACTTAATTTTCAACCAAAAAAAAAATCCCATTTTATCAACCTTTTTGTACTGAGTTGTTGTGGATACTTTTAATATGTTTAAGATATCGCCAAAATACGACTATTATTTACAAATATTTTTACTATGAAACATTCGCATTAGAAAGACACTTACCATTTTCACAACGTTCACCGGTAGTACTCAACGGACACCTAAAGCAATCAATGTAATGGGAAAATTACGACTGTTTAAGAAAGAGCTTAATAATCATTTGTCTCATAACGCAACGATGATCTGAATTGGTAACCGGTGAGAAAAACGGTGGTCCAATCTGCCAAATACAGTCTGTGCGTATCGGAAAAAGGTAATCCATTTTTGGAGACGCCGTAGGCCTATTCCAAACGCATCTATTCTGGATATTAATTTCTATCATATAATTGAAACGAAGCCCTAACCTTTACAACGATACTTTTCTTTGAATCATAAAATAATGCAATGCATAAAAATAAACTGCAAATGAAGGTGACAGGTACAAAATCCATTATTTTCAAGTTCTTTATCAAAGGATGAAGGATTGATTTGATGCTTTCAAAGGAGTCGCACAACCCGCAGGCAATCTTATTCAATGTTCTGGGACAGCATTCACTCAGTATACTCAATTGTGTTTTATTACATTTATGATTAAAGAAAGGTATCACTGGAAAGATGGAGGGTTCCTCCTTAATTATATAAATGTCACATAAGAACAGCAAAAACAAATGAGCTTGGAACATGGGACCTTTCAAATGGGTGTGTTTTTTTAACGCCCTGTATACGCTATCTGGAGACAATTTTCGACGCCAGTCAGGCGCGTATCCAGGATTTCGCACCCCGGGGGGGCCCCGAAAGTGAATTTGGCGCCCTGTGAATTTTCAAAAATAATCCCTCCCCCCCCCCCACCGCCAGGCAACATAGGCCTACCGGCTTAAATGATATGTTGAAGGATTTTTGAATAATATTTATTTGAAGTTTTTTTTTTTTTTTTTTTTTTTTTTTTTTTTTTTTTTTAATACTTGCCAATGGTGAGTTCATGGAAAAGAATTTCTAAGGTATATGAGGTAACCACTATAGATGAAAATACGAAATATTTCTAAATACGAGCGCGAAAGCGCGACAGATTCCCCCCCCCCCCCCTCTTACTTTAGCGGACAGAAAGTAAAGATTTTTAAGCAATTAGGGGTATCAATTTTGTTTAGCTCTTCATCAGAATATTCCATGATGAATGGGAGCTGTAATTTGTCCATCAAAACGATTTGAAGCAAGCCATAATAAAAATCAGGTGAAATTTTGTCCACAAGTTAAATGTGAAATCAAACAAAATGTAATATTTGAATGTTTTGTTGTTTCAGAAATCCTCATATCTGGTTCAAGAAAGAAAAAATAAGCGAGCGTGATCGCGAGTAGAAATTTGATATATCGGAATGATCTCTCTGAAAAGTGACATTTTAATGCATTCCCTCAGGAACACCAATTATATAACTCTTTTGGAAAATGAAGCGAGCGCAAGCGCGATCGAAAATTTTGCTCTATGTAATCATTAGGATCAATTTGGCTCCATTATTTAAAAGACCGTATGTTTTTTGCCCAGTAATTTTTCATGATTATGAAAGAGAGATGAATATCTATCTATCTAGCTGCTTATCTATCGCTTCTGCTTCCCTCCCTAAGTTTAGATAAATTGCGCCCTAACTTAAGTATAAAAGCTCAATTTGGCGCCAACTAAATCATTTTGGACCCCCTAAATTTTAGTTTGAATTGCGCCATGTACGATTTAGGTATTTGATGCCCTGGGAAAATGCAAAATTAAATGTAACGTGTATTCAATAAGTTAAATGTCTTGATCGATTAGTAATCCTATAATCAAATTATGCAGAGGAAAAACACAGGCGAGAGCGGAATTTTGATGTCTTTGAATGAATGAGAAAACATGGCATTGCATGCGTTCTCAGGAACACAATGTAATAACTCATTGAGAAAGAAATGTGCGAGCGCGTAGCGCGAGGCCAAAATTTTTTGCCATGTATATACAGACCAGGAAGGAATTAAAAATTTTAGAGACCATATTTCAAAATACCACGTTGTTTGCCCTTAGTTTCCAGGTAAATACAGCACACCCCCCTACGTTCAAAATAAAGTTGGAGCCCCTAAGTTTAAGATAAATTTGGCATCCTAAGTCTCAGGTCAATTTGACGCCCCTACGTTTAAGCTCATTTGCGCCCCTAAGATTTAGGTCAATCTGAAAATCAAAATGAATGTAAAGGTGAAATCAAATAAATTGAAATGTTTTGATGGTTAGAATCCAATAAATGGTAAATTTTCGTAAGAGGAAAAAACACAGGCGAGCGCGAGCATGAACCGGAAATTTGATGCATTCGAATGATTAGAAAACAGGTCATTTTACGCGTTCCTGTTAAAATGTATAATCATGGAAAAGATGAATGCGAGCGCAAAAGCGCGAAGTTGAAAATTTTGCTATGTTATACAAAAACCAGGAAGGCATGGAATTTTAAATTTTGCTATTTCTAGATAGAGACCATTTTTAAAGACCCCTTCGTTTTTGGTTTTTTTTGTGTGTGTGTTTTATTGGGGCCCCTTAGCTTCAGGTAAATAGGATATAGTTGGAGCCACTAAGTCTCAGGTCAATTCGGCGCCCCACAATTTTGAGCTCAATCTGGCGTCTTTAAGTATATTTAAGAATCGATTTTGCACCCCCTTAACTTCAGGTTAAATTCAGGCCTTAAGTCTTAGGTCAATTTCAGCGCCCCTTAAAATTCAGGTCATTTTTGCGCGCCCTACATTTGATCAAATTTGGCGCCCTTACGTTTAAGATCATTTTGGCGCCCCTTTAGGTGTACGTTCGATTTGGCGCCCCCTAAATTTAAGCAATTTTGCGCCCCATCCTAAATCTAAGGTCGATTTAGCGCCCATTAAGTTTAAGGTCGACTTGGCGCCCCCATCGAGTTTCGGGTCAATTTGGCGCCCCAAGTTAAGCTCATTTGGCGCCTCTTTCTAATTTTAAGTTTGATTTGGCGCCCCCCTAAATTTAAGGTCGATTAGAAGCCGCTAAAGTTTAAGGTCGATTTGGCGTCCTTAGTTTAAGGTACATTTCGGCACCCCTAAGTTTATTGGCGTGCTTAGTTACTGTCCGATTTGGGCTCCCTAATTTTTTTTTCAAGGGCGCCACTTCAAATTCAATTCAATTCAATTCAGTTCACATTCAGTATTTTTAATTCCGTTCTTTCAGGAAAAAAAAAACAACAAAATAAAAACAATCAATATAATACATAACTATCTTAGAAAAAACGTATTTACAAAGTTAATTGAAATTTAAAGCACAAATCTTAGGCATAAAATCTTGTGCATTTGAAAAAAAAACAGATAAGAGACATTTAAAAAGCAAGGCTTTATAGATTACAATGCCCATAAGTGAAAAAATACAACGCATAGGCAATCCATTATTTAATTGTTGTGCTATTCAAATATAAATTCTACGCATATATACATATTATTTACAAAAATATAAGTATAGTGAAAAAAAAAAAAAGATGGGAGGGAAGAAAAGAGGATTCATAGTAAAAAAAGGGGGGGGGAAGAACATAACAAGGGTAATGTTTGAAAATATGAGAATAGAAAGTGAAGGAAGAAAAGGAGAAGTTGCGAGAGAGTGGGTACTGCTTTGTCATCTTGAGTTTGCTGTGTATGTGAAAGAATGGTTTGTTTTTTTAATTTGTTTTTGAAAACGTTTTAAGCCTCAAGGGAAGTATTTATATCTCAGTTAATGAGTTTCCAGTATTTCGGTCCGTAGAAACGATAGTTTTAGAGGCAAAAAGAGTGCAGTCCGCGGGAATGATAAGAATAAGCCTGTCTTGTAGGGTAATTGTGTATGTTGGCTGTTTTTCGCAAAACATATTTGTAAAGACGTGGGGAAGTTCTTGTTTTTTTTAGTTTATACATGAATTGCCCCTGTTTGGAATAAAATAGGTCTGAGAAACTTGAGAATTTTTGACTTAAGGGAATAGGATGGGGTCAGTGTGCGCTCGTATATGTGTGTTAATGCAAATTCTTAAAGCCCTTTTTTTGTAGCGTGGTTATTTATCAATATGAAATTGACTTGGAATTACCCCATGCCATAATGCAATAAGTTAAGATAGGGTAAAACTAGGGAGAAGTTAAGTACAAAGTGTGAACTGGAAAAAAGTTATTTAACTTGTTCATTATAACCGATATTGCGGGAAGATTGTTTTTGCAAATGTTAAAGTATGTGATTTCCAATTTAATTTGGTCATCGAAAGTTAAACCGGAGAAATCGCGGAAGATGAAACTTTGGTGAGGGGTTGTTTCCATCAATAAGAATATCGCCTGGTAAGTCCTCGCAGTGTATTGCTAAAATAACATATATTGTTTTCAAGATAATTTAAAGAAAGTTGTTTGCGTTAACCCATTCAAGACATTTCAAGTTCTAAGTTTAATTGTTGGTAGAAGATGATTTGGAATGGAATGTGAGTAAAATAAATTTGAATCATCTGCAAATAAGATATAAGACAGTGTTTTAGAGGATTTTGTAAAGTCATTGATGTAGATGATAATTTCAATTTGGCGCCCTTACTTAGTTTAAAGGTCGATTCGGCGCCCCTACGTTTAATATCAATTAGGCGCCCCCTCAGCTTCAGGTCAATTTGGCGCCCCCATCTAAGTTTCGGGTCAATTTGGCGCCCCAACGTTTAAGCTCAATTTGGCTCCCCCGTAGTTTAATGTCGGTTTGGCGCCCCCTTAAATTTAAGGTCGATGTGGCGCCCCTATAAGTTTAAGGTCAATTTGGCACCCCTTAGTTTACTGTCTATTTGGCGCCCCTAAATTTAAGGTCGATTTGGCGTCCCTTAGTTTAAGGTCCATTCGGCACCCCTA
>CALNVZ010003426.1:2482392-2526540 GCA_940671915.1 Paracentrotus lividus | reverse complement strand
TTTTTTTTCTCTTTCTTTTCTTTTGTTTTCGATGTCATTATATCACGACCAAATCTGAAAAGGGTTGTAAAATACCTTCGATAAGAACATTGAAGCTGCAATCATTGACATTCTGTGATGCATCCGTTGCCGTGCATGTGACCAATGTGTCCCCAACCATGAAGGAAGAACCAGAAGCTGGCAAGCAAACAACGCTTGGTGAGGCATCAACAAGATCTGTCGATGTCGCGACGTACATCGTTGTTTGGCTATTTGTTCCGGATGCAGTAGGGAGAGTCACGTTTTGCGGACAGCTTACAGTTGGTGCCTCGATATCTGTGCGTTTTTTGCATCGTTGAAAAGATAATCAGTATCAGTAGTGAATATTTCTAATGATCAATTTATGGGTTTTTGAACATTCCTCTAAAGCATGCCCCCTAAAAAAAGAAGAGCCTGAACATGGTTCAAGTTGAAATTATTTAGGTCGAAAATCTAATTCTAATCATTATCATACCTAAACTGTAACCTTGCGAGTAGAAGCTTATTATCACTGTATCCTAATATTTGGGCTACAATACCTTTTAAAGATGTTTCATTTCGATCATGAGTATACAAAGTGTGTCAAAAATGGTGCCATTAATTTATAAGCATTTTTGGCGCTAAATATAATATTCCTCATAAATGAAGAGCGTGTGTGGTTTGGCTTTCTTGAACCTGTCTGGTTCATTACCATAGAAACATACCTGAAACTATTACAACAAATAAACATGTTCCATTGTTTCCAGCCTGATCTGTAGAGACACATGTTGTGTTTGTTTGACTACCAGAAAACTGAGAACCGGAAGCAGGATTGCATACAATATCTGGTGAGGAATCAACATTGTCAGTTGCTGTCACGCTGTAGGTCACAGCGACCGATGATTGTCCGATAGGTATCTCCTCAGTGGGAGGAGATAACGGGCAAGAGAGAACGGGTCGTTCTTGATCTGTAATGAAACATTCAAAATGACTAATTAAACCCAATTTAACCTATTTTTTAAAACAATCCGGTTACGATTACGAATGACATTACATTAATTATGTACGTTCATAGATTTAAATACAACATATATATTCAAACAGTATATTTACAAAGATGTCAAGACTAGGGAATAATTAGAACATTAGATATTAGAACGCAAATAACTGAAACAGCCGAACCAAATGACTTCTTATGAGAGAAAGCATGAGTTGTAAAATTTTGCTCAGTAATTCAATTTTGGAATGCTTCCAAATCAATATATTTCTTTTTCTAGTGAACAAGACTAACTGTCTTTAACCTATTACAGTGTAAGTTTACATGATTTACCTATGACTATTACAGTGTAAGAACATGTTTCAATATTTCCGGAAGCATCTTCAAATGTGCAAGCCATGTTATGACGACCAACTTCAAATAAAGTGCCATCCGGAAATGCACAAGTAACAGAAGGGTTGGTATCAACATTGTCAGTCACATCAGGGAGGGGCACTGTTGTTGAATTAGTTCCGGTTGATGTTGGAAGCATCAAGTTAACGGGACAAGCATGAACAGGCATTTCACCGTCTGAAATAAGAATAATACTTACATAATCATGTTTGGGAGTGTGTTAAGAACATGACTACAGCAAAGAAGCCTAAGGCATTAAAGCCCGAGTGAAAACGCGCTCCACGAATTCGAGTGATATAGTACGAAACGAAATGCGGGTGTCACAGATGATCGTAAGCTACAGGGACACGTGCATGCCCTGTCGCCTACCTGCCAAATTGGCTAATATCTTCCATTTTTACGATTCCTACATACAGCACTCCTCTTATATTTGCAACTACGTTCGGCTGGTCATGTTACCAGAATGGACGACAACAGCCTACCAAAGACACTTCTCTACGGAGAACTCACAACTGGCAAGCTTAGGGACTCCGTGAGCATCAGCCACATATCATGGGAAGTGATGAACAGAAATGCATGGGGACGATGCATCAAAAAGGCATCTACTGCATTTTAAACGAAGCGTCTAACAGTCCTAGAAAAGGGGGAAGGAAGCGGAAGGCTGCCACCGCCCAAATCGCAGCCCCCCCCCCCCTGGAGAATGTGCAACTGTAGAGAAGAATGTCTCTCCAGAATCGGCCTATTAGTGTTCCTGCGTTTTGAACGGTCGATCGAATCGTCGAACGAAAAACCTAACCGTTGTCCAATCACAAGCTCAAAATTGGAAGCTCCGCCCAACCTGGACCGTCATCTTTGTTTTCGTTCATGTATTATTCATGTTATTCATTAAGGAAGCGGGGACATACGATGTTGCGTTATTGCCAAGGAATAAAGATTGAGCTCCTTTCATGTGATGGGGGAAAGACCGAATTGGCTATTTCCAAATACTGCTAGGTGAATCAAACCTGCTCAGGTTGTTCGACATTGGACATTGCGTTTAAATTCGAATCATTTTTAGGTCAACTTCATTCTGTTATTTCCCATTTTCACTAATGAGGGTTATAGTTGGCCTAAGGTAGCCGACCGCATAAACAAATGGCTTTTAATGTAATAGTCAGTGATCAATAATTTAGCTCTGGATTTAACAGCAAAGTTTCTCCTCAAGTAAATCAGTTAATTAAATTATTTGTTTTCTACATTGTATATTTACTTATAAAACTATAATAATTAAAACATGTAACTGATTAGTTTTTATTAACGATTTGTTATGTAAAAAAAAAAAACAAACACAACAACAACAAACCCACTTCACGTCTACTTTTGCCCATGAACGGCTACCTCTAACATATGCACGAATCGCGATCGGTTTGCGCCACGTATAACGTATATAGGGAGCTCGAAATTTAGAACTAGGAACTTGGAGAGAGACTGGAGTAGGGCAAAATCAGTGTTGGAAAGATCTTCTAGAATCGATTATTAAATTGTGGTTCAATGTACAGCGAAGAGTGATTGGATGTACGCCGAAGGTGGGAATTGTCTGATTGGGAACGTAAATTGAGACAGAGTTTGCGATGGATATTGCTAGTTGTTTCCGCGAGATCAATATTTGTCACTGTAGAAAATGTTACGTGAGCACAAAGACGGTTAGTCCAGCATGCATTGGTACTAGATCTGGTCTGCCATGTGCCAAAAATCCGTCGCGGAGCAGCATGAAAGAAGAGTGTAGTGCAGAATGCATGCGTGCAAATCAGTCTCAATTTGTTTCCGCGAAGTGAGATAAGCACCCAAGGAGTACAAGCCTAGTCATGCAAAGGGCGAATCGTTTGACCTAGTGCTTTAAAGGTGAGGAGAAAATATGTCGGGCATTGGCCTAACTAGATGTTCTCTGCTGATTGGGAGAAAAAGTCCCTATACTTGGCTGCACTGTAGGCGACTTTTAAAATGGATATTCTTTGTAATATGAAAGTTACTTTCAGCTCCGATGTCTTGAAAAGTTGTGAGACAATACAAATGCGTATCCATTGCGAGGCAAGCGAAAGAAATGTCACAATTTTCTTCGATAGTAAAATCAAAATTACTTGCTGGCAGTTGTCAGCTACTGATCATATAGCTATAATTTCACATATCACTAGCACGTATATTCAATTTTCGTCTGCGGAAATATATGCGAGAATTGTTAATAAGGGAATTTAGGAGATCAATTTTTTTTTACACCCTTTTCACAAAATTAGGTGCTGTTCATGTGAATTTCGCAATGTTTAGAGCATTATAACTGATACGTCGATATCTTTTATCATGATGCTCAATTTTGGCTCTGTTCATTTCAAATGAAAAGTGGAAATATAAGCAATATAAGCAATACACAATCACTACTCTGTTATCGCCACGAACCTTCGGCTTGAGGATCAGGACATCAGAGGGCAGCATGACCTGTATATTCTTTTGTGCGTCTTTAGAAATTGACGCTGTTTCATAAATAGTGCCAGTTTGGAACTCCAATCTCTCGTACCTCCTTGAGATACCACCCTATAAAAACAAAATATCTTTATTGGCTACCCCTTTTTCAGAAGTTAACAAGAACGAAAGGTCGATTGCACGGTAGTGTTTCAACGTCGTTTCCTGGGGATCCATGTTGAATGTTATATTAGCTAACCACTGAACCGGTTTCCGTGAATTCGATGAACTTGCGAACTTTGCCGCTGTAATTAGCTCCTCCCGTTCGTTATATGAGCAAGGAAACCTCTCAAAATATCTTATTTTCCAGTGTGCGCGCCCGGTGAGCAAATACAAAGATATTTAGAGAAGATATGAATCAAGCTCGTTTATTAAAGTTACTATTTCTCACAAAACTGACCAAAGTGACATATATTCCACAAGAAAAGTTGGCTAAATTTTTTGAATTTTATGATATATTCTATTTTCATTTTTTTTCCCTTCGAATTTTTACAGCTTTACCGACCTTTATATTTAAAAACTGCGATATTTTTTATATTTTCCATCCTTTCGGGAGATGAAATGAACCGGTTGATGCTAGAAGCTCCAGAAAAGAATGTAATTTTTCAACAAATTTAAACAGTGCTTCCGTATACCATGGAGCTACTAAGTTATGCGGTATACTGTATATGCAATGTTCGAGAGGTCAGGCTTATAAAATAAGTTATGTTAAATATTAGTCAGTGTATGAATACAGTTACTTGGAGGAACAGGTATATTTTTGGGATGTATTAGTAATTTATCATGGAAGCCTGCGCGGTGTACCATGGAGCTACTAAATTAAGAAGCCTACGGTACGTATCTAATTATTATTTGTCATTAGTTTTACAATGCAAAGTTTGACACATGTTTGTAGACATTTGCTAACTCTACCTGGGATTATTATATTATAGATCGATCTATTGATGTATCTGACAAATGACAATGCTTACTTTTATATACATATAAAAATATAATAAAATAAAAAAACACAAAACAAACAGCAGACAAAACAAAATGGGAAAACCTTTCTTGCCATTTGCACTGTAATATTTCGATTATAAGCTTCAGAATATTATAGCCTTTAGTTAGATCTCTCTTACAAAATACTCAACAAAATACAACTGTTTTCAAGTGTTGTCCATACACCAAGTGCTAAATCTGGGGATACATCCCCCAGATTTTGGGAGGGGATGCCCTGTACAACATCCCAGTTTCAAAAAAGAAATGAAAAAAATTACACTAGATTAATTGTGTTTTGCTTAAAATAGCGCTCTCATACTCTAAAATTGCCTCTTTTTTACCCCAACCCAATTTTCTCTCTCTCTCTTAGTTAACAAACAGTTAACCTAAGTATCAAATAGTTGGGATCATGTATTTGATTATACCACGTCTGCCAAAACCAATTACCCCCTCTTCTCGTTGGGGACAAACCTTAGTAAAGGGTGTGTTGACAATCAAATAGTTGTGTGGGTTATTGGGCCTGCGGCCACAAAATTTCGTATCAAGATTGTGGATTCGTTTTCTATCGCTGTTTTTTTAAAAAAACAAGTATGTAAATGTGTCTTTCTAAATGAACTAATTATTTCTGCTGCCTTCCGCTCTCGCTATACTAAATAGGATTATAATCTCCCCAAATTTAAGGTTAAACAATTTGGCTCGCGCTTCGCGCTGGCATGACTTTTCCATTACTAAAATGACAGGATCAGGCTACCATTATGATTCTAAAGCATACATTCAAAGGACAAATTTTCTTCGTACACCCTGTCAGATTACTGGTCCCTTCGAAAATTTTACTATTCCCCCACGCAATGCGCGATCCCCTCTGATCGCGCGCCCCCGAGTGGGGAAATTCGGGGTCGCGCGATCAGAGGGGTCGCGCATTTGCGTGGGGGAAGTAGTAAATTCGAGGGACAGTATCTGACTACGTACAACCCCCCCCTCTTGAATACCGTTCTCTTTGGTCTCTAATGCCTCTGAAAGTGTCCCCTTTTAAGAAAAGTGCCCTTTTTCATCGAGACCCCACTTCAATCGTGACGCCGCCTCTTACTGTGTGTTTTTGTTTGTTTTGTTGGTTTTTTTCGCGGCTCAAGGATACGTTTTGAAGGACCTTTAATCGCATAAAAAATTTCAAATTTCAGCTTAAAAATTTTCGGCTCGCGCTTCGCGCTCGCTGATAGTATAATAATAATAATAATAATGTGAACATTTATAATGTGCCGGTATCCATCATAAAGATGCTCTTGCCAGTAAAAAAAAATGAAAACTACAATAGCACAATGCACAAATATCTCAAACTTTACTCAAAAGTTCGGCTTGCGCTTTCGCTCGCATTACTTTTTTTCATTACTAAAATAAAATTGAATCAGGCAAGCCTTATGATCTTTAAAGTATACATTCAGACCAACTTTTCTTCGTACCGCTCTCTGAATAAATTCTCTTAGTCTATGCCTTGTCTAAGTGTCCCCTTTCAGAAATGCACTTTTTTATCGAGACCCCACTTCAAATCCATTCTGCCTCTACTACATTATTTTTGTTTTTGTTTTTATTTGTTTCCCGCTTGCAAATAGTATATAGGACTTTAATGCACAAACATTCAATTTCAGCTTAAAATTTTCGGCTCGGCTTCGCCTCGCTGATACTAAAAACGAAGTTATAATGCACAAAATAACTCCAATTTTTAGCTAAAATTTCGGCCGCGCTCTTCGCGCTCGATTAGATTTTTTTTCCATTAGCAAAATGAACAGGAATCAATGCAGCCATGAAGCTGAGCATACATTCAAGACACATTTATTTCCCATCCCTTTTGTAAGGACCCTTCTGTTATTAATTTTTTTTTTCGCCTCCATATTTCTGGTAATTCGGCCACCCCTCGCTAAAGTTTAGGATAAAAGTTAGACCCAAGTTAAAGTTAATTTGGCGCCCCTACTTGAGTCTCTTGAGTCATAGTTTAAGGCGCTCCCTAAGTTTCAATCATTTTGGCGCCCCTACATTTGAGCTAAATTGGCGCCCATGTTTAAGGTCAGTTTGCGCCCCATGTTAAGCTCAATCTGGCGCCCCTAGTTTAGCCTCGTTTGGCCCCTGTAGTTTAATGTCCGATTTGGGCCCTAAATTTTTAGGTCGACTTGACGCCCTAGTTTAAGGTCAATTGAGCCCCTATGTTTAAGCTTTAATATGCGCCCCTACGTTAAGCTCAATTTGCCCCCCCGTAGGTTTAATGTCGATTGGCGCCCCCTAAATTTAAGGTCGATTTACCCCTAAGTTATTAAGTTCATTTGGCGCCCTATGTTAAGCTCAATGGCGCCCCTACGTTTAACTCAATTTTGGCGCCCCTGTAGTTTATGTCGATTTGGCGCCTCCCTAAATTTAAGTCGACTTGACGCCCTAAGTTAAGGTCAATTGAGTCCCTTGTTTAAGCTTATATGGAGCCCCTACCTTTAGCTCATTTGGCCCCCCGTAGTAATGTCGATTGGCGCCCCTAAAATTTAAGGTGTTTTACGTCCTACGTTTAAGGTCAGTTTGGCGCCCTATGTTAAGCTCAATCTGGTCGCCCCTACTTTAAGCTCAATTTGGCGCCCTGTAGTTTAATGTCGATTGGCGGGCCCCCTAAATTTAGGTCGATTGACGCCCCTAAGTTTAAGTCAATTTTTGCGCCCTTACGTTTAAGCTCAATTTGGCGCCCCTGTAGTTTAATGTCGATTTAGCGCCCCTAAATTTAAGTCGACTTGACGCCCCTAATGTTAAGTCATTTGACGCCCTAATGTTTAGCTTAATTTGGCGCCCCACGTTTAAGCTCCAATTTGGCGCCCCGTAGTTTAATGTCGATATGGCACCCCCTAAATTAAGGTCGATTTTACGTCCCTAGTTAAGGGTCAGTTTGGCGCCCTTGTTTAAGGGTCAGTCTGGCGCCCTCGTTTAACCTCAATTTGGCGCCCCTGTAGTTTAATGTCGATTTGGCGCCCCCTAAATTTAAGTCGACTGACGCCCTAAGTTTAGTCAATTTTGACGCCCTATGTTAAGGCTTATGAGCCCCTACCTTTAAGCTCGTTGGCGCCCCTGTAGTTATGTCGATTTGGAGCCCCCTAAACTTTAAGGTTCACTTGACGCCTAATTTAGGTCAATTGGCGGCCCCTATGTTTAGCTGATATGGCGCCCCTACCTTTCAGCTCCATTTGCGCGCCTACCCGGGTTGACCCGGGCCATTAAGCCCCCCCCCCCCCCCCGAACCCAAGTCACCACAGAATACAGCAGTGTTAAAATAATCAGCGCCTCACCCGACCACATTGAGTTTGGGGGGGGGGGGGGGTGGATACATTCCCATATATTTAGGTTTTTGTATGTAATAAAGCGTCAGCCCAATTAAAAAGATTTTTAATAAAAGAATCGATCATATTAGTTACCAAAATTACAATATCAAGGTAGATTTGTACAAAAACAAGTAAAGAAACATAACACGAAATTCGGAAAGAGATAAAATTGGGTTTATATTAATATGTAATCTTCCCTCAAGTGCTTAATTAGCAATTAGTTTTTAATGCCAATGGTTGATTGTTAAATTGTTAATTCAAAGTTAGTTTCAGGGACGTGCAAATGCGTTACTAACATTTTAAATCTCATTAGATTCTTATTGAAGATTTTGAAAATTATTCAGCCTTGGAGAAGACCAAAGCGAGAAAAAATGCCGCCCTCACTACAATATTAGCTCCTCTTGCGTCGATGCCTAATATATGTCAATATGGCTCCCTTCACGAGCGGCCAATTGGTTCATAACATTAGGAACATACAGTGGATGGCAGTCACTAAATCAAAAGAAGGCTACCTATAGCGATGAAAATTCCAAGGTAGGCCTTACTTCATTTGTAAATACAATTCTCTCAAAAGCTATACGGAGGAACATTCCAAGGTACGTTCATCTTATGAATGCTTTTTCGTTGTCCTATTCATACATCAATGTTCTTTCAGAAGTTAAAAAGATGGAAATTCCAAGGTACGTTCATCTTATGAATGCTTTTTCGTTGTCCTATTCATACATCAATGTTCTTTCAGAAGTTAAAAAGATGAACATTCCAAGGTACGTTCGTCTTATGAATGCTTTTTCGTTGCCCTATTCATACAAAGAATGTTCTTTCAGAAGTTAAAAAGATGAACATTCCAAGGTACGTTCGTCTTCTGAATACTTTTTCGTTGCTCTATTGAATTTCATACAAAGAATGTTCTTTCAGAAGTTAAAAAGATGAACATTCCAAGGTACGTTCGTCTTATGAATGCTTTTTCGTTGCTCTATTCATACAAAGAATGTTCTTCCAGAAGTTAAAAAGATGAACATTCCAAGGTACGTTCATCTTATGAATGCATTTTCGTTGCTCTATTCATACAAAGAATGTTCTTTGAGAAGTTAAAAACATGAGCATTCCAAGGTACGTTCGTCTTATGAATGCTTTTTCGTTGCCCTATTCATACAGAAAATGTTCTTTCAGAAGTTAAAAAGATGAACATTCCAAGGTACGTTCGTCTTATGAATGCTTTTTCGTTGCTCTATTCATACAAAAAAAGGTTCTTTCAGAAGTTAAAAAGGTGAACATTCCAAGGTACGTTCATTTTCGTTGCTCTATTTATACAAAGAATGTTATTTCAGAAGTTAAAAAGATGAACATTCTACGGTACGTTCATCTTATGAATGATTTTTCGTTGCTCTATTCATACAAAGAATGTTTTTTCATAAGTTACAACGTTGGGAATTCCAAGGTAGGCCTACGTTTCGAAACAGCAAAAGCATTTTCGTCGCTCTTTATATCATTTTCAAATTGTTTTTCAGAAGCTGAGAGAGTCGTTCGAAGCATAATATACAAACACCCGATTTTTGTTGAAAGAGCTCTCAAGAGCAGGCCACGAGTTCTGTTGACAAAATAAAGAAATCGGAAAAAGAAGCTTTAAATGAAAGATTTTTTCTTTCTTTTCTTTCTTTTTTGTTGTTGTTGTTGTTTGGTTATTAATCTTTTTTTTTTTTTTCTTCTTAACAAATAAATGATCACACCTTTTGCAGTGCAATTTTCCTCTCCATATATTTTATGTAAACATAAAACGCAATCATTTATGTTTTTGAGTCGAAATTATGCACGAATTAATTTGGAAACATGCATTTTTCATTCATCAAATGCATTAGGTGAACTCATTTATTATGGCTTATGGTGTTATATCACTTGCCCTGAGACGGACTGGGACTACCTTGAGACGGGTTTTAGACGGTTTTGAAATTAGTCGCGGAGACATAAACGAAGAAAAAAATAAAAGAAGTATTGGAGACCCTCCGTGACGGAAAAAACCTCATTGGACCTGTCTACTTCATTAGTCAAGAAACTTTTTTAAAGTCTTTCATTCAAACGAATACAACGAATGATTCATGATAATGTACACGAGGGACAGTAGATTACGTAAGATCAAAGAATGTAGTAGGTTCTTATGGTCCAAGGCACATTCCTTTTGTGTGCCATAGTTTGGTCAGGGTGGTATCTCACTTCGTGGAGACGTCTCCGCAACAGAATAGAAAATTTCGCCTCCGCGACGTATAAAAAGTATTACAGACGTCTCCAATATCGCGGAGACGTCTCGGAGACGTCTCCGCGATAATATATTTTTAAAAATCCGTCTCCAAAATTCAGGTGACGTCTCCGCGATATTGGAGACATCTCTAATAATTTTATCCGTCGCGGAGACGGAATTTTCTATTTTGTTGCGGAGACATCTCCGCGACGGAATCGTTTGCGCCACTAAAGACGTCTCTGAAACTTGGGAATCGCAAAGCCATGCTGACAAATCCGTCACAAATTTGTTTCAAATTAGTTTTTCGCGAAGTGAGATACCACCCTTAATGCTGATTAGAAATGTAATCTTATTTCTTTATGGGAAAAGGTTAGATTTTTTTAAAAGGGATGTATTATAGAATAGTACAGAACATTATTTGACAAGCGATACCGTTATGACTCTACATTACACTAAGGGTGGTATCAAATAGACACCCAGAGACTATAGACGTATCCGATATTGTTTCCATCGCGGAGACGTCTAAGAGATTATAATACTTTGGGGAGGAAACCTTGAGAAACATTAGTTGATAATTTTTTTTCCCCCAAGTTTAAATTTGTTGTTTTGCTGAATCACAATAAAAACGTAATGTTTACTTGGTCGGGGCTACCTATGCCAACATATCAGCAAAAGAAAGGAAGGAACAGAATAATGTTGAAATACATGATTCGAATTTTAACACAATGTTGAAAAACCTGAGCAGAATTAAATGCTAGTCAATTCGGTCTTTTCCCCCCATCACAGGAAAGAAACTCATTTTTTATTCAAGACATTGACAATAACACAACATCGCATGTCCCCGCCTCCTTAATGAATAATATGAATAATACATGAACGAAAACAAAGATGACGGTCCAGGTTGGGCGGAGCTTCCGATTTTGAGCGTGTGATTGGACAATGGATAGGTTTTTCGTTCGATGATTCGGTCGACCGTTCAAAACGCAGGAACACTATTGAGTCCAAAAAGATATGTATTACATAAACTCTTCCTTAGTTTTCCTTAGTGTTCGAGTCATAATAGTGAATTGTTTGATCCTAGAAACATAGTCGTGTCTACAGGCTTTTTGAAACCTAAAATCTGCCTTTGGGTTATAGCAAGTCATGAGGTTCACTTGAGCCAAAAGAGAAGTAGCTATTATCTATACATATTTCTTTTTGTTAAAGGGATGCAATAGCATTGAATGATATTCAAAGTGACAATTTATTCGCTTTAGCTCATTTTGCCAACATGATTATAAATACATAGGTCCGTCTGGCATCTCTTCATGGTAAGCTAATTGCTTGCGTCACTTTCGAGGTATCAATGATTTCATACTCAAATTTTCAAACCCATTCCGGAATGGGTTTGAAAACCACGTGCGTTTCATCACAGCACCGCATACACCGCATTTCCAGTCATGAGGTCCCCGACCCTACAGGGCTACTGAGCTTGCATCGGAGCGGTAGTTAATTAACTCGTGTTCGGCCGATTGCTTAACATCGTTTGTTACACTGATTTAAGATAGTAAATGACTTCCATTTGAGCTGAAACTTTCAGTAGTTTGTTTTTACTGTTAAAGCGATACAATTTTATTCATCTATATCTAATTGCTCTTGTTTTTGAAAGTTACAAATTCCCTTTAAATTATATTTGAATATGGCAAATAAAAATAACAAAAATGCATATATTTTACAATTTCCTCTTTTTAGCACATCCAGATAAACACCCTATTTTGGCACAACAAAATAAGAATAGCATACCTTCGATCATTACATTGAACATGCAGCTGGCAAAATTTTTCGACGCATCTGAGAAATTACACATAACGGTTGTGTTCCCAAAATAGAAAATATCTCCCGATTGGTAGTTACACATCATCGAAGGCGATTGATCCGTATTATCCGTGACATTGATAGACCAGATAACCGTAGAGGAGTTTGATCTTGGCATCGTCTCCTGAACGACTTCAGATGGACATTCAGGAACAGGCGCATCATCATCTTTTATAAAGAATATATGACTGAATTAAGTCTCCACTGACAAAAGTGAGGATTAACTATTCGATGATGATTATGTTTTGTTATTTACTACATAACTAGGCCTATTAAAAAAAGGGCCCGTATTTGTATTTGTCTACGTCAGCTACGTTATCTATGATAAGAGGAGTCGTGATATGTGTCTGGATGACGACCATGTGTCTTCGCATCTTGATAATATGACCTTTCTTACAAAAAAAATAATGAATATTTATACCATCATCTACATTGTCTATTATTCTTGGATGATAATCATATGACTATTTTATGATGCTCAAAATGAGACACAGGAAATCGGTGATATGATTTTTTTTCTAGATTTCTAATGTTAAATGTGTGCTCTGTAAATGAACTAATCTCTAATTCTTACAATTCCTTGTAAATGCATCTTAAAAACAAAGACAAACAAAATTTTGCTTTGTCCACTGACTGCAGATTAAACCATCGTCTTATTCCTTCTTCTTTTTCACTGGTTTCACCCATCTTGCAGTTACTGCCCACTGCAAACTCACAGCAACTTTATTTGCCATAATATGGGGCCGTGTCTTGAGGTTTTTTCACCGGCCCTGGCAAAATGTTCACAGGGTTGTATGAAAATGAGGCATACGTTATTAGAAAGGTTATTTTATAAGCTCGATTGGCTTGTGAGTACATCAATAGTTGGTCAACTAGTTTTGATGCTAGGTCTGATTAAGAGCAGCAATGTCGTAACAGAATTTCACGGACCATCTTGTGATTCACTTTACATGCAAAAAAAAAATCAAAATATAGGGCCAATTCAAACCTTGCAAGCATTTCCATTAAACGAAGAATGAATTCAAAGTTTGCTTACCAAGAACATCCACAAGAAAAAAACATGCAGCTGAATTTCCGACACGATCTGTTGCTACACAGTTGACGTTCGTCAATCCAGATTTAAAAGTATTGTTCATATTAGTATGTACAATCGACCCGTCGGCAGCTAAGCAGGTCAGGGTAGTACCAGTCGGTTGCAGAACTTCTACGGCGATGACATCAATAAAAGCTTGTGCTGTACCAGAGACGGAGTCAGCATATTTTGTCATGTTGTTCGGGCAGAAGATCATTGGTGGATCATCGTCTAATTTAGTATTTGAGAAAAAAAATGACAAATTCAACTTGAGAGTTGTGGGAACAACTGATTTTTAACACTCAAGGGGGGCATTATGGGCGAACGTTAAATTATGTGCTGTTTAACGATTAACAAAATTATTGCCTTCACTCGAGAGTTTGGTAAAGGGGAAAAATGCACACGAGGTCCAACCAACATTTTGACACTTGCCCAAATACGTCTGTCTTACATTGAAAATGTTTCATTAGATTTACTCATCGCTGCGTGTTGATATATATACATATATACAATAGAATAAAAGTTCTAGAAGAAAAGTCGTTGTAGACAATTTTTTTCACTTTAACCGTTTTCGTTATATAAATATAAATGAAATATATATATCACGGAGTTTATGTGTGTGTATCCCACATATATCCCATATCGGACATACTGGACAGATAATGAAGCATACGAGACATAAAATTCTCTTAATATCAAATGTTTTACAGTACTCTTGTACAAGCCACATGACAGTATTTGCAATCTCAAATTCATTTTGTCATAAACAATAACAAAACTAGAGCTTTATAATTGTAATGCGTACAATTATCGGTGGTATGTACTGATATGTATGTGTAATGCAAAAAAAAAGTATGCAGCAATATGCTACAGGAGAGAGAGTGAAATAAACTTTTTGAAAAACAAGAAAATGAAAAGTGTAATGTGATGAATTTACATTTAATTCCCTTTTACAATTCAACTGTTTGGGAATTGTCTTAGCCTTATCATGAGAGCATTTGGGAGAAATTCAACCAATATTTATCCTGATATTAATTACATTTGGATTGAAATTTGGATTGAAAAAAAAAAATGAAATTTCGGGTTTGCATGAAAATATGCCGATGTTTTATTCCTTAGACCCCACATCTAATAAGTGGATTATATTTATTATGTCATAAACTTTCAGAACATGTTAAAAAATAAATAGGGTTTGGACCTCTCTGACGAGCTATGGAGGATTTTAAAGACGTATGTTTTGTTATGTTTTTACGTTATTTGCCCCAATGACACACGCGCGGATTTTGAAATTTGATAAGCGCGTTCGTCCGTATGGTCGGCTGGAAACGATTTGAAATATATAGAACTCCTAAGAGAAGTGTCTAAATTGCCTATCAAGAAAAAACCCGGAGTTTTACGCGATTTAAAAAGTTCGCGCAAAACGCGTGCGCGGGCGCTTACGCGCGGAAATTTTCAAAATGCTTGAAATGACCTGAAACATGCTTTGTATGAATATGAAGTGATTTTGAAAATTTTCAAATTTTGAGGCATCAGCTTTTGAGATTTTACAACCTGTTAAACGATTATTATTTTTTGTCTGGAACGCGATGCTCTTTCATTTGAGACCAGTCACGACTCATTTTGCAACAATTTTTGACGCAACGCTTATAGACTTCTAAAATAAAATTTTTGGCCCAAAATGGCATAGTTTTGCAAATTGACAAAATTCGCGCGCGCGTAGTTCCAAATTTAAGATACGCCCATTTCGTTATGAATCGTCTAAAAATAGTGTTCATGGTGTCAAATTGTTGTGAATATCATCAAGATTACTTTAAGAGCCAAAAATCGCGTATCTGGAGTTGCATTCTTTCCCGACGGGCATAAATGCGCGCAAAATCGTGCGCGCGCATTTTTTCTTGAAAGGCTTAAAATGACCTAAAACGTACTCTAAATTGGCCAAAAGGGGATTTTCAACAATTTTTATTTTTGCGCGCGCGTAATTTCTTAGTGCGCGCACGTACGCGCGCGCATTATGTTTTTAAAGATACGCTCCGATTTGAAGTTTATGTGTACTAAACATGATTAGTTATGAAGTTATGATTGATAATGTGATTTTACAAAATGGCGTCTAGATGACATGACGTGATTGAGATTGATAAGAAAATGAGTTAGTGCTGAAACTTAATGAAGATCTATCATTGCTGAAAATTTGAAATGGTTTAATGCATGATTTCATTAGTTATCATCTACACAAGATTTGTACCAAAAAATAAATAAATAAATAAAAAGAAAAAAGAAGATTCGGACAATAACAAGAGGTGGTATGTATATTACATACCATCAAATTAGATGTTAGCCTTATGGCCCACATACCTGACGGAAAATATAGATATCTAATTCTGAAATGCTTGAGCGCTGAAATGAAAATATATGTATTGACTTATTTCAAATACATTCGATATGTTTTGATGACATCACACCTTTTTTATTTACTTAATTTTATTACATTTCGCTTTCAGTAAAGAGACCTACCTATTATATTAACTGTAAAGTTGCAACTATCCGTTAGGCCTGCTGCATCCATCGCTTCCACAGGTCTTAGTATTATTACCATAGAAAATGATGTAAGGACAGGGCTACGTCTCCGTCTGCTGGGGAATAGTAATAGTAGGAGGAGGAGGAGTGGTAGACACTACATTAATACAGTCATCCCATCCTGATCAGAGCAGCTTAACCAACAACACCAATATTATCCTTGAATTGACTATTATTTCCACATCGGCGTTTTCCGTATTCCACCGTAGGTTGTGAAATATCGCCCGGACATTCAATGGCGGTGGTCATCGTCTGTAAAGAGAAACGTACTTGGAGCAAGTGATAATGTACTACTATTTTCTACTACAGTAATATATAAATAATAATAATAATAATAATAATAATAATAATAATAATAATAATAATAATAATAATATAGGTTTTCCCGCTCAATTTCATCTTTCGTTCGATCAATTTTACATTTGGATCAAACAATTTAACGCAAGTTACGACCGCACTACCGCATCGTCACTCAAGTTCATTTTTATTCACTCGAATTCCCTGTCCTTGCAAACGATTCTACAAAGCATTCGCCCGAACTCACATTAGGAGCACTCGTTTTAGTTTACAGCTGGCTTCGGCATAATTTTCCGTTCTTCGTTCAAACAAATTCACGAATAGGCAAACAATTTGTAAATTAGTGCATACGATTTGAAATTATAGTGATACATCTATGAAAGCTCAGGTCATCCTTTCAGGCTTGTAAAATAGCCTCTTTTTTGGGGGGGGGGGGTAGTCTGTATCGACACAGTATGTACATAACAACAAACAAAACATTCGTTAATTTGGGTTTGGTTTTTGTACCAAATGATTAAATTGTCTGTTATGCACAGGAATTCGTACACTGCATGAATATGATCAAGTCATATTTTATTTCTGACTGCCTTTTGTAAGTTCAATTTCACAATTGAAGAAAAGAAAATGCAATACAAAAACTTTAAAAGCAGAAATTTCATTAGACATTGAGCATATCGTGCATGAAATATGGGATAAGGAATGAGATTTATACGGAATACTTGTTTTATGAGGAAAAGAAGAGGGAATAAAAGAGAGTTTATGAAAGGGATGAGTGCTCGAGACATGGAATAAGTAAAAAAAAAAAAATAATAAAAAAAAAAAATAAATAATAATGCATAATACGATAAGATCACAAAATGGGAGATTATATACCTCCATAATCTGCCCCTTAAAAGATGAGGTCCGTATAAAACGGTAATATTTCTAAAAAATAAAAAGTTTAATTAAATTCTGTGCACAAAGTAGAAAATATGATTCCTCTTAATGAAATTGTTTGCAGCAATACAAGCCCATCGCCGTTTCGTTTTAAATTGAATGAACGAATAGGGAAGTTGGTGCACCGAACGAAAACGTTAGTGCTGATAAACGAAACTGAGTGCGCCGAACGAAAATTTGCGTGCGCGTAAATGAATTTAAGTGCTCGAAGTGAAAATTTGTATGAACCAACCGGCACGAACGTGGCAGCTGCGGGAATTTGAAAGTACATAAATGGAATTGAGTGAGGAAATGGTGAAATTGAGCGGGAAAACCTATAATAGTCATTATCATAGGCTTCGTAAACGGGGGTTTACGAAAAAAAAAAGTATATATACCGAGTGAGTCAGAAAAAACTCATTTATAAACCCCAGATTCTTATACATGTTCTGAAAGAGTAACTCCTCCCGCATCTTTTGGTGGCCAATTTTGTGTGGATGAACGCGAACCAAATTGTCGAACATGTCAATTTCGAATTGTGCCAGAATGGAGTATAAATCAAACAACAAAAGCTAGAAAAAACAACTTCATCCTGATAAAAGCATAACTTGTAACGAAATGTCTTCCGCTTAATAACTTGGCAGGATGTTGTACACATATTGGCTACATTTGTATAAGATATTAGATCTGTAGAGTCAGGCATGAGTGAGCACACGTCAAAGACAAAATAATCACTTTTCAAAAGTATTAGGAGGCTTTTTAGGTCTGTCAGTGGCAATTTACTCTTTGATTTGCTCATTCATGCATTACTTGACGAGTCAATCTATTTTCATGCCAAAATGTAAGTAAATATGTGTAACAATACCCTGCCAATGATTATGCGGAAGACATTTTCGTTAAAAAAGTTATGCTATTTAATCAGGATAAAGTTGCTTTTTCTAGCCTTTTGTTGTTTGATTTACTCCCATTCTTGCACAATTCGAAATTGACATGTGCGAAACAAGCGTTCGGCCATCCAGCTTAAAGACATACTAACACAAAAATGTATCAGAAGGTGCGGGGAGGAGTTACTCTTCAGAATGTGTAAAATAATTTGGGTTTATAAATTGGTTTTCTTTTATTGACATTTTCTAGGTGTAAAGTTTTTTTGACTCACTCGGTATAATCTATATATAGAGCGAAAGAAATCAAAAAGAGTTGCCAAGGTTTTGTTTGTGTTGTCATCACTTCAAAACTAATATATATAATATTAATATATATATATTATATATATATATATAATATAAAACAAAATGTAGTAATGCATTTTCGCCAATTTATTAGATTTGTCTCAAATTTTCGACGTGTACCTCCGTCTTCCTCAGGAGAAATATTTACAATGAACAGTATTATATTAGAGCGCATTCTCAGAGCAGCAGGTTCATGCGTTGCTATGACAGCTGGCTGAGGATGCCGCTCCCTTCACAGAACAACTAAAGATGCGCTTAGTGATAAAGTTACTGATTATTACGTAATAATAAATACCTATGACAAATAATAAATAAGAATAATCAAAAATTATACAATCAAAGTATAAATTAGATAATATATATATAATATATGTGTGTGTGTGTGTGTGTGTGTGTGTGTGATATATATATATAATTATATATAAAACAATGTATTAATGCATTTCGCCAATTTGGCGAAAATGCATTACTACATTTTGTTTTTTGTTTGATCACATGCAATACTGAAACTCTATGATATGATATATATATTATATAATATATATATATTCTTCTGTTGTGTGTGTGTGTGTGGTGTGTATTGGGGACTCAAATATCAATGACCCCACCCCCGCCCAAAAAAAAAAAATAAAAATTAATAATAAATAATAATAATAAATAATAGAATAAATAAATAAAAATAATAATAATAAAAAATTAATATAAAAAATATTATAAATACATACACTGTTCGTCATAAAGGTGAAATATTTTTTTCTGGCTCAAGCGACATTATGTTACTCCGGCTTTACTTTCTTGAATGTGTTTGTCACCGCTTTCACTTTCCGGGTTCCTGGCTATATCCTGGACGTTCCCTCAACCATTCCTGGGGATTTTTCTTCCAAAAGGTTTGTCAACCCCCGAAGATGGCAATTTTAGTCATTTTTTCTTATTTTTGGGGCCCCTTTTTGTTTACTTGACCCACCAAGGCCCCCTCAGTCCTACCCCAAGGAAACACGTCTGAGGCGTAGAGTTGTTACTGTTCTTTAAGTTAAATCTATATAGGTTAATGGTTACAGGCTCGACTCTTTTGTCTAGGGGAGGGGTCAAAATTTATTTTGATTGGGGTTCAACGTTGATTTTATTCATTTTTACACCATGGAAATTTCTATCTTCTCTAATTGTATTGTAAAATCTCAACCAAACTTAGATCAAAACAAAATATTATATATCATTACAACTTACAACCTTCTCATCAAGGTTAAACAAAAATTAAGGGAAAAATTATTATAATTAAGAGTTACAGGTTGTCTTTTATTTCTGTTGTTTTCAGCATAAAGATGGAATAAAATATCCCCAATTTTCACCGGTCTCACTTTTTACTTCAAACCCTCCCCTAGACAAGAGCTCTAGCCTGTCCCCATAAAGCTAGATTTTAACTTAAAGAACAATATAAACAATACACCTCAGACGCATTTCCTGGGGGTAGGACTGAGGGGGGCTTGATCGGCCGGGAAAACAAAAAAGGGCCCCAAAATGAGAAAAAATGACAAAAATGGGCATCATGGAGGTTGACAAAACTTTTTTTGAAAAAAAGTCCACGTAAAGGGTTGGGAGAATGTCCAAAATATAGCCAGGGTCCCTAAAAGTAAAAGCAGGGACAAACATATTTAAGAAATGAAAGCCGGGGCAAAATCCTATTGCTATAGCGGCAAAAAAAAATATTCCACCTTTAGGAAGTATATATATATATATATATATGTTTGATGCCGTACAGATATCGGCAATCGCCCTTATAATCTTATTTTACTAAGATAATGTTGAACCCCAAGTTTTTTATCATTATTGTTTGCGGTGGGGGAAGAGGAATCAGACATCACTAAGCCTTTTCAAAAATATTAATGAAGCTGGGATATCACTGTGCTTCACACCAATTTTTTTTTTTTTCTTTTTTTTTATTTCAATAGAACGCTCATATTTCAAGTCTCTATTCACAATTTTTTTTAGCTCGCGCTGTGCAATGGCATATCTTCAGGTTTATCTTTATAGGAACAAAGGGGTCCCTATCTAAACACAACACAAAAAGTAAGTTCCCCCTATTTCATATATAAATTATTTTATACAGGCTGTATTAAAAAAATGGCACAGTCGGGGGAAAAAATCTAGGTATGAAATATTTTAAAAACGATGTGTGTATAGGACTATGGTGCCAAATTAAAGCCGAAAACTGCATTACATAGACTCTTCATTAGTGTTCCTTAGTGTTCGAGCCATAATAATGAATTGTTTGATCCTAGAAACAAAGTCGTGTCTACCATGTCTACGGGCTCTTACCTAGAATCCGCCTTGGGGTTATAGCAAGTCATGAGGTTTACTTGAGCCAATACAAAAATAATATATCTCTAAGAGCAGTACGTATTATCTGAACATTTTTCTTTTTGTTAAATTATATTTGAATATGGCAAATGAAAATAACAAAAATGCATGTATTTTTCAATTTCCTCTTTTTAGCACATCCATTTAAACACCCTTTTTTGGGCACAACTTAACAAAATAAAAATAGCATACCTTCGATCATTACATTGAACATACAGCTGGCAAAATTGTTCGACGCATCTGAGAAATTACACATGACGATTGTGTTCCCAAAATAGAAAATATCTCCCGATTGGTAGTTACACATCATCGAAGGAGTTTGATCCGTATTATCCGTGACATTGATAGACCAGATAACCGTAGAAGAGTTTGATCTTGGCATGGTCTCCTGAACGACTTCAGATGGACATTGAGGAACAGGCGCATCATTATCTTTAATAAAGAATATATGACTGAATTAAGTCTCCAATGACAAAAGTGAGGATTTACTATGCGATGATGATTATGTTATGTTATTTTGTGCATAATTATTTTTTGTAAAGGCCCGTATTTGTATTTGTCTACGTCAGCTACGGTATCTATGATAAGAGGAGTCGTGATATGTGTCTGGATGACGACCATGAGTCTTTGCATCTTGATAATATGAAATTTCTTATAAAAAAAAATAATGAATATTTATGCCATCATCTACATTGTGTATTATTCTTGAATGATAATCATTTGACTATCTTATGATGCTTAAAATGAGACACAAGTCACCAAGAGTCAGAAAGAGGCAAGGAATCGGCAAAATTAATTTTCCTAAATTTTTAATGTTTTCTCTTTAAATGAACGAATCTGTAACTCTTAAGATTCCTTATAAATGCATCTTAAAAACAAATGCAAACATTATTTTGCTTTATCCACTGACTATAAATTAAAGCATCGCCTTATTCTTTCTTCTGTTTCACTGGTTTCATCCATCTTGCAGTTACTGCCCACTGCAAACTCACCAAGTAGCGGACGCAGCCAGATTTCAGACAATGAATTTATCGGGCCCATGCGTAAACATAATAGAACCACTTTTGTCCTCGGACAATTGGGCCCCCGAAATGCATTCAATTCGATTTTCTTGGATCCGCGCCCGTCACCGCAACCTTTTTCACCATAAACCGGATTAAAGCATAATAAACCTGGTATGTTGAGTACTTACCAAGTATTAACCAGCATAGCGCTTGTAATCTAATGGATGCGTCTACAGAAATGACCAATTAGCGATCGACTTACCAACATGGTTGAATAACCGTGGTGGCCGATAACCGGTTATTCTGAGGTATATGGGGCTGTTTCTTGAGGTTTTTTCACCGGCCCTGGCAAAATTTCACAGGGTTGTATGACAATGAGGCATACGTCATTAGAAAGGTTATTTTATAAGTTCGATTTGCTGGTAAGTTCATCAATAGTTGGTCAAATAGTTTTGATGCTAGGCCTGATTAAGAGCAGCAATGTCGTAACAGAATTTCACGGACCATCTTGTGATTCACTTTACATGCAAAAAAAATCCCCAAAACATATTGTGAGTTTGTTCACAAAATAATGTGGTCTTGGTACAAAACAATTCTTTTTTTTAATTGCTAAAAAAATGTATGCCATAGGGGAATAAATTTCCTGGAGAAAACTTAAGTCCGGTTGTATTTCGCCTTGCAATTTTTACAAGATGGCCCTAACTAATTTACTTGCAATACCTTCAACACTGTGGGCCGTGTAGAGGTCACACGTCAATTGGGGGTGACTGTGTGTGCGGTCAATAGGAAAAGTTGACAATAACTGCATTATAAGCCACAACATGGTTCACGAATTTTTATTTCTGAAAACAGTCATTTCAAAATATAGGGCCTATTCAAACCTTGCATTTCCATTGAACGAAAATGAATTCAAGGCTTGCTTACCAAGAACATCCACAAGAAAAAAACATGCAGCTGAATTTCCGACACGATCTGTTGCTACACAGTTGACGTTCGTCATTCCAGATTTAAAAGTATTGTTCATGTTAGTATGTACAATCGACCCGTCTGCAGCTAAGCAGATCAGGGTAGTACCAGTCGGTTGCAAAACTTCTACGGCGATGACATCAATAAAAGCTTGTGCTGTACCAGAGACGGAGTCAGCATATTTTGTCATGTTGCTCGGGCAGAAGATCATTGGTGGATCATCGTCTAATTTAGTATATGAGAAAAATGACAAATTCCACTTGAGATACGAACGAAGTTGTGGGAACAAATGATTTTTAACACTCAAGGGGGCATTATGGGCGAACTTTAAATCATGTGCTGTTTTTGTGGCAAATGATAAACAGGTTTTAAAAATGACATGCGATACGATTAAAAAAATTATTGCCCTCACTCGAGAGTTTGGTAAAGGGGAAGAATGCACGCGAGGTCCAATCAACATTTTGGCAGTTGACTAAATACATCTGTCTTACATTGAAAATGTTTCATTAGATTTACTCATCTCTGCGTGTTAATATATACACAGTGCGTCCCAGAAAAAAAGTATACCCAACTTTGAGAGCCTCATATTAAAAGATTATAGCTTGTGTGACCTTGAAATATATATCATGATAAAGAGCAACTCATATTCTTTTCAATGATACCAAACTTATACCTGTGTTGTGACGGATGACTAAGCAGTTGGGCTTTAAAAAAACAAGCGTAAAAAGTGCTCTGTCCCAAGTTTGAGCAAAAGCAGCCCTTGCATTTCAATAGATCAAGTAGTCCTTTGTGCCTAATGAGTGGACTCGGAAGGCTGACCTCAAACAAACAATGAATGATCAGAAGGCCAGGGCTGCTTCTCAGACAACTTGGTACAGATCACTTTTGACCATTGATTTTAAACACTCGAGTGTTCAGTCATCCATGACAGTATCGGTATGATTTTGGTATCATTAGATAGAATATAAGTTACTCTTTGTCATGAAATTAAAATTAAGTACACATAAGTTATAAAATTTTAATATGAGGCTCTCAAAGTTGGGTATACTTTTATCTGGGACGCACTGTATATATATAAACACAACACAAAAAGAAAGTTCCCCCTAATTCAGATATCAATAATTTTTTAACCAGGAGGAATTTTAAAAATCTAATTATATGTCCATGTAGCGAATTAAACTAGCTACCATAGGAGCGAATTTTAGGAAATATCATCAAGTCATGCTTCAGTGAGCAATGGTTGAATGCAAAAATACCTTTTTTTGAAATTCACAAGCCTAAAATGACAACTTTGATTCCGTGATAACAGACCCATTTTCAGAATTTAAACATTTTACGTGTCAGAATATATGCAAAACGTGCTTCCCAATATACGGAAAGGAAGTTTGCGTCAAATTTCACGGTTGAGTGAGCATGAAGCAAAAATTGCCCAAACTGCTATTTTTACTTCTTTGCCATGGTATAATCGATCAAATGTGATGAAATTCCTGTTTTGGAAGTGTATGCAACCAATATCCATCAATTCATGGTTGAATGAACCCGTCAAACAAAAAAAATTGCCATTTTAGAATTACGAAGAGTCATTGTAGTAATTTTATGCACTAGAAAGCATCTCAATAACATTTTTGGGGTTTTACTTATATTCTTTGGGCACGTGTTAATGATCCTATGGCATTTGTTTAAAAATTCATGCTTTAGTAAGCACGTGAGACTAGAAAAGCCCTTTTCTCACGTACGGACAAATATTCAAATTCTTACTTTGATTGAATATAACAATTCTTTTCTGGGAGTACTTTTCATTTTATTTTCATAAAAATCCCGATGTTTCACGCCTCAGTGGGCACAAGATACACACAAATCATGAAAATAAGAAGAAAGTTTGGGGCTTCGTCATGGTTCAGTGACTTTTCGAATTCATAATTTGAATAAAGATCATGTTAGTTAGAGACCAGTTGAAGCTATGTGCAAAGTTTCATAAAATAATTCACAGTCAAATGGACAAAAACTTACAATTAAAATATGCTAAATTTCACTTTTGTTTAGCTTTTGTTAAACCTCTGTACATAAAGTCAATGGAGGAGGAAATCAATACCTGACAAATGCCAAATTCGGCCAATTTCATTGATGATTATTGTTAATTCTACTGTGAGTAATGTCACGAAACTTGGCACACAGCTTCAACTGATCTTCAACTAACAGGATCTTGATTCAAATTACGTATTCGAAAAGTCACTGAACCATGACGAAGCCCCAAACTTTCTTCTCATTTGCATGATTTTCTTCTATCTTGTGCCCACTGAGGCGTGAAACATCTGGATTTTGGTGAAAATAAAATCAAAAGTACTCCCCAAAAAGAACTATTATATTCAATCAAAGTAAGAATTTGAATTTTAGTCCGTACGTGAGAAAATGGCTTTTCCAGTCTCACGTGCTCACTGAAGCATGAATTTGTAAATAAATGCCATAGGATCATTGACACGTGCCCAAAGAATATAAGTAAAACCCCAAAAATGTTATTGAGATGCTTTCTAGTGCATAAAATTACTACAATGACTCTTCGTAATTCTAAAATGGCCATTTTTTTTTGTTTGACGGGTTCATTCAACCATGAATTGATGGATATTGGTTGCATTCACTTCCAAAACAGAAATTCTCTCATGTTTGATCAATTCTACCATGGCAAAGAAGTAAAAATCGCAGTTTGGGCAATTTTTGCTGCATGCTCACTCAACCGTAAAATTTGACGAAAATTTCGTTTCCGTATATTGGGAAGCACGTTTTGCATACATTCTGACGTGTAAATTGTTTAAAATCTTAAAATGGGTCCGTTATCATTGAATCAAAGTTGCCATTTTAGGCTTGCGAACTTCAAAAAATGACATTTTTGCATTCAACCATTGCTCACTGAAGCATGACTAGATGATTTTTCCTAAAATTCGCTCAAATTGTGGCTAATTAAATTCCCTACATGGACATAATTATAATTAGATTTTTTTTAAATCCTCCTGGATAAAAAATTATTGATATCTGAAATAGGGGGAACTTTCTTATTGTGTTGTGTTTATATATAAATTTGTTATAATTATGTAAAAAGAAATTGTTCCTTGGTACTATTTATATGTTTTGTTTTGGTTTTTGTTAACAGCCCTTGAAAGGCTTTAGCCGAAAGCTTGGCAAAATAGAGTGGTTTTTACAGCAACGCCAATCTCCTCTTGTTTTTATTTCGACTACATTTTGCAACAAGAGCAGTAGCCATGTTAAAGAGTAGTTCCCTTCTCACATATATATATATATATATATATATAATATATTATATAAATATATATGTGTGTGTAATATATATATATATATATATATATATATATATATACTTATATATTAAAACAAAAATTCTAGAAGAAAAGTCGTTGTAGACAATTTTAGAACAATTGTAGAAAATTTCACCTTTAACCTTTTTTGTCTTTATTTTCTTCACAAAGAAAATAAATATTCTTTGGACCGCCGGATTTATATTTTCCCGAGGGGTTATTCACGAGGGAAAATATTATTCCTTTAGGAATACAAAATACAGAATAAAAAATACAAAATTTAAAAACCGATTTTTTTTTTTTTTTTTTTTTGTTTTTTTTTTTTTTTTATTATTTTTTTTTTATAGAAATTCAAATAAAAAAATAAAAATAATTTTTTAGGGCCCCCAATTTTTTTGGGGGAAGGGGGGGCTGTTTAATAGGAAAGAATTTTTTAAAAATGGCCGCCCCACAAAAAAATTGCCCCCCCTCCCCCCCCCCCCAAAAAAAATAAAATAAAATAAACCTTTTCTACGTCAGTCCCACATAATTTATATCCATGTAATTGGCAAAATCCATTCTTCAAGAGGGCGCCATACACTTAAAAAATATATCCCTCGGACCGGCCGGTCAATTGTCATCGAAGGTGACCGGCCAGGAAAATATGCAGATTTCGATCATATCACTTGACGGGCTATTGACCAATCAGGCTTGGCTATCTAAAGTATATATATATATATATATATAAATATCACGGAGTTTATGTGTTAGTATCCCACATATATCCCATATCGGACATACTGGACAGATAATGAAGCATATGAGACATAAAATTCTCTTAATATCAAATGTTTTACAGTACTCATGTACAAGAAAGAATAACCCACATGAAAGTATCTGCATTCTCAAATTCATTTTGTCATAAACAATAACAAAATTAGATGTTGGCCTTATGGCCTACATATCATAGATGTCTAATTTGAAATGCTTGAGCGCTGAAATGAAAATATATGTATTGACTTATTTCAAATACATTCGATATGTTTTGATGACATCACACCTTTTTTATTTACTTAATTTTATTATTAGCACATTTCACTTTCAGTAAAGAGACCTACCAATTATATTAACTGTAAAGTTGCAACTATCCGTTAGGCCTGCTGCATCCATCGCTTCACATGTTACGGTATTATTACCATAGAAGAATGATGTAAGGACAGGGCTACGTCTCCGTCTTGATGGGGGAATAGTAGTAGTAGGAGGAGGAGGAGTGGTAGACACTACATTTAATACAGTCATCCCATCCTGATCAGAGCAGCTTAATCCAACAACACCAATATTATCCGTTGAATTGACTACTATTTCCACATTGGCACTCTCCGTATTACCATCCGTACGTTGTGAAATATCACTCGGACATTCAATGCGCGGTGGGTCACCGTCTGTCAAAGATAAAAAGTATTTGAATAATTAAAGCAAGTGATAATGCTACTACTACTTTTAATACCACCACTAATAATAATAATATTATTTGATGCCGTACTGTTTTTTTGTTGGGGGATGGAGAGTAGGGGGAATCAGAAATCATTAAGCCCCTTCTATAATCTTAATGAAGCTGGGTTATCTATGTCCTCCCCACCAATTATTATTTTTTATCTATTTATATATTTTTTTTTATAAAACGCTCATATTTTAAGTCTCTATTCACATTTTTTTTAGCTCACGCTGTGCGCTCGCATATCGTAAGGTTTATTTTTTAAAGGAAAAAAAGGGTCCTTACTATTTAGGTTGGGGTTTGTCCCCCCCCCCTTGGTGTTTGAGGGGGCTTTGATATCCCCCTCCCCCTTCTGCTCATAATTTGTTTGAAACACTCATATATTCATGTTTCTCTTGACAAACCTTTTAGCTCACGCTGCACGCTCGCGTGTCAGGAAATCGCTACTATCTCAGCCATTGAGCCCCCCCCCCCCCCCCTGTTGAGCCCTCAAATCTAAAAATCGTCCCACTAATGTAAAAATGCCCTCAAATGCCCTCAAATGTCTCAACACGTCAACACAAATGATAAAATGCCCTCAAATGTCACAACACATCAACCACAAATGTAAAAATGCCCTCAAATGTCACAACATGTCAACCATAAATGTGGAAATGACCACTAATCATAACATGTTGACCACAAATGTATAAACTCATCCACATGTATTATAACAATGAGGATGTGCTAAATGGAACAAAATGTTTCAATTACGATTATAAGCATAATACATAGTTAGAAAGATTTAAAAATCTTTCTATATTATGTATTATGTTTCATTCATTCATTATGTTTTCTATTATTTATTATGTTTATAAAACAAGAGATTAGATAAAAGAGCGGGTATGGAATTATCTAAAAATTATGCACCATTTTTGGGCATTCTTTTTTTCCTTTTTGGGTGCAAAATTGTAACTTTCGTTAGTCTCAGCAAATACTGCGTTATTATGGAGTCTTTGTTTGATGCCGGTAAGCCTTACCAACCTCGTGTGCATAAGCGTCCATTTTCATGCGAAAAGACCCTCCCCCATAGGCTCTTGAAGAAAGGTGTAGAATCGAGGCGGGACATGCACCCTGCCCCCCCCCCTTCATAGGGATTTCATGCACGAATTTTCAGACTCCTACTCACATAGTCATGACAGTTTGCATAGATGGGCATAGTTTTCAAGAAAAATTGCTGTTTAACGCCATAATTTTGGCGCAGCTTGAATTTGTGAAGATTGGGAATGCTTTTCCATAAAAATTTCCGTAAAACATGGTCCATGAGTTGATGGATAGGGGTGCTCATATATAACATAACACAAAAAAGACACTTATAAATGCCTCCAAATAAGAATTTACCATTTTTGCTCAGTTATTATCCTAAAAGGGACTCATGTGACTTTAAAATGTGCCTTTATGTGTGTTCGAATCACGCATACCAATGTTGAATCATGCCGATTTTTCACACAAGCTAGCAAATAGTTGATAAACAATTACCAGTAAATCTTGTTACTGGACACTCCCCGTTTAAAACGTTATGCGTGTGGGTGTGTATGTGTGTGTATATGTGATGTTATATGTGTCTGTGTGTGATGTGTGCATGTGTGTGCATATGTTCTATGGAAGTATGCATGTGTGTAATATTAATTGAAAATGTTTTGTTCACATTCCGCATTATTATGATATTGGAATGAATTTTTACATTTGCGGTTGACATGTTCAGACATTTGGTTAAAAATAAAACATTTTTACATTTGTGGTCGAACATGTTCTGTGACATTTGAGCATTT
This sequence comes from Paracentrotus lividus, assembly GCA_940671915.1. Taxonomy (NCBI): domain Eukaryota; kingdom Metazoa; phylum Echinodermata; class Echinoidea; order Camarodonta; family Echinidae; genus Paracentrotus; species Paracentrotus lividus. Next base: position 2,497,243 of record CALNVZ010003426.1, on the reverse strand, counting down.
TTACATTTCTGGTTGACGTGTTGTGACAATTTGAGAGGCGAATTTTTACATTTCGGTTGACAGTGTGTTGACATTTGAGAGGCATTTTACATTAGTGGCGATTTTAACTTGAGGGCTCACACCCCCCCTTCCGAGCGGTGTTTTGGGGGAGTCTATATCACTGAGACCCCTCCCCCCCCCCCCCACACCCTCTCTGCTCCCAATATTGTTTTAAAATGTTCACTGTTTCAACAGGCGTATCAGGACATCTCCCCCCGCGGGACAACCTGTCCGGGACAACTGCGGACGCCCCGGAACAATAGGGTAGGCGCTTAGGGTTAGGGTGTACGGTTGTTCCTCCGGGGAGTTGTCCTCCGGGGGAGCGTGCTCCTCCACGGGAATTGTCCCCGGGGGAGTTGTCTCTCGGCGGGAGATGTCTAGAACTTCAACAAGGGCTATAGTCATACAGCTGAAAACCTGAACCCTCGTTCGTCAATGAGAGCCGACTAGCTTTAAGCTAGTCTGTCCTCGTCCTAAGCTCGCCGTCCGGCCGACGGACTAAGCACTAACCTCGAAAGTCATACAATCTCTTCAACTGATCGGAACGAGCTTACAAGCTCGTCGTCAGGCTTGTTATGACTGGTCCGGTTCGACACGAGGAGAGCCGACGTAGACGATTAAGAGTCATGCTTGGGTGGACCCAGTTTACCCATTAAAATGACTGACTAGCTTTTGATACAAATAGTTGCAATGTCGTTTCAATGTACCTTCTCTATTTTATTCTGTTTCCGAACATAATCAAGTTCATTGATACATTCTGAAACAAAGGTTGTTTTGGCTTGACAATCTGAAAGCTTACGAGACAAACATCTATCATGACAATAATGCAATTCACGAGTACCGGTAGATTCCAAATATTGTTCTCCAATCTTCAGTTACAGGCTAATTGAATACCTTGTTACTATAGAACTCAAGAACCCGGTATTTTATTACAGATTGCTTGTGAATGCCCGGCTTAGCAACAACAGTGAATAGAAGTTGGATACAATCAACATTCTCAAACGAAGGTTGTTTTGGCTTGACAATCTGAGAGCAATACGATAGCCGAAATAACATCAATCGTGACAAGTATGCCATTCACGAGTAGGTTAGAAATATTGTTCCATTCTTTAATTACAGGCTAATTGAATACTTCGTTACTATAGAACCCATGAACCGTCTATTCTTATAGATTGCTGGTGAATTCCCGGCTTAGCAACTGCAGTGAATAGAAGGTGTTACAATGTATTGAATAACATGCGCATTGCGAAAATGACATCACTATTAGTTGCAGTATTTGTATGTGAATTCCATTTAATGAGCAAACTGTACAGACGCACACTTAATATACTCCGTAAAGCTTAAGATTTTGATTATAATGGCGATCTCCTTCCTGTGACATGACTGTGTGAGTATTCTTTTTTAATTCCTTATGCTTCAGTTCACAGATAGCGTTATTTTTTTCACATAGATTAATGCTATAATCACCAGCGCGAAAAATTATGTCTTGCCAAATCAATTTATAAAATATTGTGTGTATTTACAACGATAGTAACAATCACATGAAATTATGAAAATCTAAATTTAATTCTAATAATAAATATAGGCGCCACTTTTCTTTTAGATTACTTGTATCTGAAAGAAAAGAATATTGGATTAGAGGCACGACTGGATTCCTGAAGTGTCTCTCAGGACAATGGTATACGCCGAAAATGTAAAAGCAGGTAGGCCTACAACAAAAAGTCATGATGATGCAAGCCATGGCGGCGACCCCTGGGCCCCGTGCCCCATTATTGATAATTGCCATAATTTCATACTACAATTGTGCCTCTTTCATAATTCCTGTCTTCTGATTTATATCATCAAATGATTTTTTTTTTTTTTTTTTTTTTTTTTGCTCAAATTCTTGTGACAAAATGCATGTTTTAATGGTATTTTTATAATGTCTTCTAATATTTCAGATTTGACGTCTATTTGACCATATTAACCTCGTCCGTCATGCTAGTCTGTCAAGACAGCAGCAATAACATCGCGGCAGAAAAGCGCGACGGACTAGCTTTTACACCATGACCGACTAGCTGCAAAGCTAATCCTACTCAAAAGCTCGTCAGTCTGGGCATCACTACGACTAGCTTTTATGCTAGTCCGTCAAACTAGTCGGTCACGACGGACGAGCTTTAAAATTAGTCTGTCGTGACGGACTAGCTTTCAAGCCAGTCCGTAGAGACGAACGAGTTTTTAAGCTAGTCCGTAATAACCGAGTTGTGTTGAAGGAAAGCTAGTCCGTCGTGATCGATTAGTTTTAAAGCTAGTCAGTCTGGGCATCACTACGACTAGCTTTAAAGCTAGTCGGTCTACCCGTTTAGGTTTTCAGTGTACACTGAAAACCTAACCTCGTCCGTCAGTGGACGGACTAGCTTTAAAGCTAATCAGTCAAGACGGACTAGTTTTAAAGATAGTGTGTCATGTTAGTCCGTCGAGACGGACTAGCTTACAACTGAATCCAAATCTCTCAACTTGACGGACGAGCTTTAAAGCTAGTCCATCACACTTGATGTTAGTCCGTCAATAAAATTGGAATGGTAGCCTCAGTTTACCCATTAGAATGACCGACTAGGATTTGATACACATAGCTGCAATGTCGCTTACAATTGAAATGACTGACTAGCTTTTGAAATACACACGGATGCAATGTCAATTATTATCTCCATTGTAAATTTAGAGCGGCATGTTTCCGAACATAATCAAGTGAATACATTATTCTCAAACAAAGGTTGTTTTGACCTGACAATCTTAAAGCTTACGATACATAACATCAATCACGATAAGAATTCGATTCACGAGTAGGTTCAAACTACCGTTCTCCATTCTTTAATTACAGGCTAATTGAATACCTCGTTACTATAGAACCCAAGAATCTGGTCTATTCTTATAGTGAATGCCCGGCTAAGCAACAGCAGTGAATACAAGGTGAATAGCATCGAGTGAATAACATGCGCATTGCGAAAAGGACATCATCTATTATTTGTATTATCTGTTTGTGAAATCTATTTAATGAGCAAACTGTAAGGAAGCAGATCCGATATACCCCGTAAAACTGAAGATTTTGATGATAATGGCGATCTCCTTCATGTGATATATGTGAGTACTCCTTTTGAATTCCTTATTTTTCAGTTCATAGATATCGTTATTTTTTCACATGGATTAATACTATAATCACCAACGCGAAACAAATTCTGTCTTGCCAAATTAATTTATGAATTGAGTGTGTGTTACTGACAACGATAATAGCAACATTAAATAATGAATTCAATTTTAATTCTGAGAATTATATGTGCCACTATTTCTTTTAGATTACTATCTGGAAGAACAGAATATTGGATTAGAGGCGCGATTGCGGGATTCAGTCTGAGGTGGCTCTCAAGAAAGATATGCGTAGAAAATGCAAAAATAGGCAGGCCTACAACAAACAAGACAATGATGATGATGCAAGCCATTGGCGGGGAAGCCCGGGGGACAGTGGGGACCGTTTCACCCTCGATTTTTTTTCTGGGATCGTCCCCCTTGATTTTTAAAGTGATCAGCTAGTGAAGCTAATAAAGAGGCAAAATGTATGTTGAATGTAATGCTAAATGCTATTTTAAGCCCCCCCCCCCAGTCGTGACATCAAATCGCCGCACTGGAAAAGCAAGCATATGAAGTATAAATTCAAAATGCATATTATTAGCGTTGTGGATTGCATCTAACTTGGTTGTTTGGCCGGGCTTCAGTGTAATTATTTTACATTTGATTTTCCAAATTAAATCTCAACATCACATTATTTGATAATTGCCATAATGTTAACTAATTGTGCCTCCTGTATTAATTCCTGTATTCTGATTGATTTTGGCTTGAATTCTTGAATTTTTGTGAAAAAAATTAATCGTATCTTTAAATTTTTTTCTCATATTTCAGATTTGACGTCTTTGACAAGCTGATGAAGCCATATTACGCTATTTCGTAATGCTAGTCGGTCAAGACAGAAGTAAGAACATCGCGACAGACAAGCGCGACTGACTAGTTTTGACACCTTGACGGACTAGCTGTAAAGCTAGTCCTGCATCAAAGCTCGTCAGTCTGGGCATCACCACGACTAGCTTTTATGCTAGTCCATCAAACTAGTCCGTCAAAACAGACTAGCTTTAAAGCTAGTCCGTCGTCGTGACCGACTAACTTGACGGACTAGCTTTCAAGCTAGTCCGTAGAGACGGACGAGCTTTAAAGCTAGTCCGTAATAAGCGGATTGTGTTGAAGGAAAACTAGCCCGTCGTGACTGACTAGCTTTAAAGCTAGTCAGTCTGGGCATCACTACGACTAGCTTTAAAGCTAGTCGGTCTACTCGTTTAGGTATAAGCCTACAAGAAGCTAGTCGTATTATCGTATAATTAACTCACGCTTCATGCTTGCATACCAATATAAGCAATTGAAGTCGCTTTGTATCAATTTTTTTAGCGCATGTCCTTCCACAAAAGAAGCAGAACAAGCCCATATGATTTTTCCCAGCTCGCGCTTTGCTCTCGCATATCAATATTCATAAAGAATATGATAATGCGCAAACCACATCCGTGAAGGTCGTCATATAATTCTACACCATCATGATCATAATCATCTTAGCTTGATTATGCCTACTAATTTTTTTTCTAAAATAAAACAACAACAAGAAAGGAAAATACTTCGGCATTTTCAAAAGTTTTGTCAACGGATGGGGATGTAATTTTTTGTTATTTCTATTTCATGCTATCAAGTTATATTTTAGTTTTCTTGTTTATGTGATTACTTTGTATTTTTAATGTATTTTGCACGGCTTTATCGGCTTTTCAATTTCGTCGAATAATAGACTGATAGAGCCGATTTCCCTTTCCTAAGGGCAAACCTTATTTAATTTTCAGATTAATGAGTAAAGCGAAAACGAAAAAAAAAAAATAATGTGACCAAAGTTCTTTTTGTGGACGCGCATGCTTTTAACACTTCTTGAATAACCCCGGGTTAGGGTACACCGTCATCCTAAAATATAACTCTTACCTTACAGCTATTTGGCTCCAAGTGTGACTCGTAAGATGACCTAAATGTACCGTTAAAGTTAAGCAAATTCTTGCAAAGCACATTGTGGTTATTTACCAAAATGTGTAATTCACCATAGTGTACTTTACCAGAATGGGAAAAATACCTTTTTTGGAGTCAGGCTGTCATCGGCCATGTCTTTTTTTTTTTTTTTTTTTTGGCTCAATTCTCTGTGTCCCCTTATGACATCGTTTTAGCACTATTTGTATTTTATTTTGCGGGGCGCACGTTTCCCCCCTCTGCCACCCCCCCTCCCCCCCCTGTGCCGCTGCTAACATTATAGCATCTATTCACTTTCAACATCCCTCTCTCACTATACGGCAAGTCCAACCTATTTTGTATTCAGTAACACATGGGACATCCCAGTTAACCTTTATTTAAAGGGGAAGGAAACCCTAGAAATTCATTAAATTGTACAAACAGGAAAACAAAGAAGCTGATCAATGAAAATTGAGAAAAAATGAATGAATAATAAGAAATTATGAGCACTTGAACGTTGTGATCACTACTGCTAGGGGATCCTCACATTGGCAACTGGCCCAAGATGTGTGATGTCATACGTGAACAACTTCCCCATTACTTTTGTACATATTTCACTCAAATTGTCTTTTTTTAATTAATTCCCTTAAAAGATCTGAGATCCTTTTCATGGGAGGACATGTAATACAAGTTCACAAAATATAATCATGTCTGAAGAGTCTGTACTACCATTAGAATGAGGAAAAAGAAGAAGTTTTGGTATTTTTCTGTATGTCATATTGGAGAGTTGTTCATGTGTGACATCACACATCTTGGGCCTGTTGCCAGTGTGAGGATCTCCATAGCGGTAGTGATCACAACATTCAAATGCACATAACTTTCTTATTCTTTATCCAATTGTTCTCAAACTTTCTTTAATCCGTTTCTTTGATTTTTTTTTTTTTTTTTTTTTTTTTTTTTTTTTTTTTTTTTTTTTTGTTTTGTTTTTTTTTTGTTTCATACAGTTCAACTGAATCCTAGGGTTTCATTCTCCTTGAAAACATGATGAATTTATGGTAATTTATTCGTCGGTTACGCATGGGACTAGAAAAACATTGTCTTTTTTAACTTTGACTTCGTGCAAACAACTCTCTGAATTTCAAAAGCATATTAAAACTTTCATACTTCTATCCTCTTCAGCACTTCATTTTTTATGTTAATACACCTTTCCGTTTTCTTGCAATGTCAAGTTTAAAAGAACTTTTACAGTAACACAAGGGACAAGTAACACATGGGACAAATTTCCTCTGTGCATTATTATGAATATTGTGTTCAGGAACCCTTTCCTAATACCCTCTCATTATCAAAAAGTATTAATCCTTGCTGAGCAAGCCTGAGTTACATCTTTTGGAAATTTAGTGACCTTTGAACTTGACCTTTGACATTACTCCAGATTCCCAAAAATACTAGTATTCCTTCATCCAATTATATGTAAAATACCCTTTTTATCCGTTCATACTAAATTTTTAAGTATATATGGAGAGAAAATGGCCGATAATAGCTAATTGACTTTTAATTGTGACCTTGACCTTTGGCTGCTTATCAATTGTGAATATATGCAGAAACTTCTTACATGTACATCCTTCCCAATGTGAATCTCTTTTGGACATCACAATTTACAAGTTTAAATTATACAAAATACATATGTAAATATAGAAATATAAATTGTAAACATACATGTATATCGGAACCATGACCTATAGTTTTTGTCAGCCAAAAAATAGTAGTTATATGACTTTTATGTCTCAATTGGGCATTATATTGGGCATTATTTCTAGCAGAAGTTGGTTCCCGGGGAGGAAACTTGTAGATCAAGACAGCACGTGTAATGACCTTTGACCCTAGCCTTTGGCGTTTTCATTCACCCTCTGTGAAGAAATGTTCCTCTCCATAATTCTGAAGTTCCCACCAAAATGCATTATCATTGGACAAACCAAACTTACCAAATTTACAAGGAATAATCTAAATAAAAATATTACAAAACAATACCTACAAAAAAGTGTTAATTGTAACAATAATGATAAAAATAATATTAATAAAGATGATCATAGCAATATTATTGATAAGGATAATTTTAAGATTGTTACACAATTATTCTGGACCATAGGCCTACATTTGAGAAATCAGTACTTATTCATATTGAAGCGTTCTCCATAGATTTTGTACACAATGTACCATGTGTTACCGCTATGTCCCATGTGTTACCGAATGTAATTAATAAATGTTGTTAATTAGATGGATCTGATCAAATTTTTGTTTTATGTTTCAGACATACCCAGATGTTAATTAGAACTTTTGAAATTTTCAGCCAAATTCAATTTGGTATTTGCAAGTAATGAAAACAAATTTTATTAGCTAGTGAACTAAAAATTATCACACAAATAATTTATCCCTTGGACTCTATGTCCCAATGGCCACTGAAAACCATTGAAATATATCAACATTTAGTACATATCTAAGTGTCCCATGTGTTACCATAATATCTGCTATATAGCAGATATTATGATGGTGCCTGATTTTGTTTGTATGATTTACTTTTATTTATTATGGTTTTTGTTTTTGTTATGATTTTTTCTTCAGAAATCTCGAAGGCAAATTAGCCGAGAGCTCGATACAATAAAGAATGAAAGTTCAGCTACGTCAATACCAGTCCTAGACTTTTTTCTTCATTACACATTTATATATATATATATATATATATATATATATATATATATAATTATATATATATATAAACCCCTCACAAAAAGTTCTGCAAATCGACTTTGGGCCATGATTACTTTTCAGGTATGCTTTAGTTATTCCTGATATTCATACCATTGGAAAGATAATTTATTCCCCTTTCTATTGATATCCTATTTGTAATGATTGTATCATGGTTCAATGCACATAATATCAGAATATGGAGAAAAGTCAAAAGTCAAATGTCAAATGACAATGGTCTAAAATTCAATAGAAATTAGAAAATACCCCAAAAGTTATCAGAGCCTAAACAACATGCAACATTTGACTTTTACTTTTCTCCATATTCTGATATTCTTTGCATTAAAGCATGACATAATCATTACAAGTAGGATATCAATAAAAAGGGGAATGAATTATCTTTCCAATGGTATGAATATCAGGAATAACTACAACGTACCTGAAAAGTTATCATGGCCCAAAGTCTATATGCGAAACTTTTTGTGAGGGTTTTATATATAGGCTTATACTGGGTGACCCAGAAAAACGGAAACCCAAGTTTGATCATCAATCATTTCAAAAATATTACCATGGTGATCATAAAATATATATCACTGGAAAGTGCAACTCATTGCCAATTTAATGATACCTCGCTCAACTCACCAATTCTCACGCATCACTGAACCCCATTGTTTTGAAAATGTCTTGCAAAATAGTGAGTGGTTCACTTTCACGCTCATTGAGATGGGTTGTTGCAATGTGCCTAAAAAGGGAACCCAACTCTCATCATAAATCATTTAAAAAACATGACAGTGGTGATTATGACGTTGATATCACTGAAAAGTGCCACTCATTATCATTTTATTGATATCTCTTTCAGCTCACCGATGTCAGTTATCACTGAACCCCATTGTTCTGAAAATATCTTGCGAAATTGTGATGTCATGCTTCTTACATTATCCTAGGAGAACTGAAGGTTCTCTGGGTTGTCGTGAGCAGTAACATGATGAAATTACCTGGATGGTAAGATTAACGGACTAAATAAATAGACATTTCCAACCCATTTATCAAACCCATTTATTTAAAGTCACTGGAATGCTTTACTTAGATTTGTTAGAAACCTTTAAAGCAACTCATCTCAAGGAGCATGAAAGAGAACCTATCACAATTTTGCGAGACAATTTTCAAACAATGGGGTTCAGTGATGCATGATATTGATGAGCTGAGAGAGGTATCATTAGAATGGTAATGAGTCAAACTTTTTAATCACCACTGAAATATTTTTGAAATTATTGAGGATCAAAGTTGGGTTTCCTTTCAAGGCACATTCACACAAACCATCTCAAGGTGCATGAAAGTGAACCACGCATAATTTTACAAGACTTTTTCAGAACAATGGGGTTCAGCGAAGCATGATATGGGTGAGGTGAGAGAGGTATCATTAGAATGGTAATGAGTTGCACTTAACATTGATATAAATTTCATAATCACCATTAGAATATTTTTGAAATTATTGTTGATCAAAGTCTGATTTCAAAATAGCACAAGCGTTAAAACAATTTAAAACTCTTTATCTTGACAACAAATTTAGTGTGTTTAGAAAATGAATTCTGCTATTTTTATTCAAAATAGATTTTTTTTTTTTTTGTAAATTGGGCACTCATTTTGGACGCCCCGGCTGTAGGGACCTTATGCAGCAGAGACGCACCGCCAGATGTTTAGATTGGTAAATGTGGGGTTCTTTACTATGTTTTCCAATACTCAGCTGCTGGTTCCTCGTTCATCTAATCAAAACCCTGTCAGCTGCCTGTATAAACTGGAAATCCATGTCAGATATTGACGGTCATTTCAATGATCACGAATTGGTGCTTTCAGACGAAATGCGATCAAATGCCCTATTGATGATGAGGATGTAAACACTTCCAATATTTCTCATCAAAACTTTTATTTTTCATTCTCTTTAAAAATCATTTGCTGTAAATTTTGTTCAAATGGTATATTAATTTTTTTTAAATAAATGGAATAAACGTATACGCAAAAATATCTGAAAACTTTAATTTTAAAGAGACCAGGGGCATCAGGCTAACCGAACTTTTAAATGTTAAATGAAACGTCAAAACTTCTTAAGAGTCCATTTCATGTTTTTAATGTTATATACCTGTAATGTTAACTGTAAAAGTGCAATTTGCAGTGTAGCCTAAATGGTCGCTGGTAACGCAGTAAATGGAATGGAGACCATATGTAAAAATATGGAAAGAACTGGTGCGTCTTCTCCTTGAAGGAGCCATTGGTGGAATGATGGTCACTTCGGCATTTATCGTCATCCCATCTTGATCCATGCATTGTACGGACCCATGTTGAACATTATCCATGACACTGACAGGTAGAGATACTCTAGCCTCCCCGAAGTCAGTCGGCTGTTCTATATTTCGTGGACATGTTATCACTGGTGGTTGCTCATCTAGAAAGGGGAGAAAGTGATATTAAACATTGTCAAAGGGAACAATGGGGCCGTATGCAAAGAAAGTATTTGCTTTTACTACACTCTAAATAATGAAGGTTCAATTTGTGACTCTTCATCCAGGTAATAAAATATTGTCCCTTCTTGGATCCATCAACATTTTGGACCCAGAATCCGGGCCATTCAGAGCCTTAGACTCGGAATTTGGGTGGACTGGAGCCTTGTGTACCAGAAACCAAGTCGATCTGAACCTTTGACTCGGAATCTGGGTCAATAAGGGCCTTACACTCCCGGGTTCATTTTTTTTTTTTTTTTTTTTTTTTTTTGGGGGGGGGGCGGAATCTGAGTCCAAGGGTAGTTGGCAGGCACAAACACTAAGGCCCATATTCCAGTAGCGGACGCAGCCAGATTTCATACAATGGATTTATCGGGCCCATGCGTAAATATAATACAGCCGCTTTTGTCCCCGGACAATTGGGCCCCCGAAATGCATTCAATTCGATTTTCTTGGATCCGCGCCTGTATTCTGAAATGAAGACTGAATTTTATGAGTCGCAAGTTTGCTAAAAGTTTTTGTGCAATCCTTTTGTCTTATCCACCAGACAAGAGGATAGCACATAGGCTTTGCACGAATTTGCAACTCATACGAATTCAGTCTTCAGTTCAGAATATGGGTCCATTTGTTTGTGCCTGCAATCTACCCATGGACTCAGATTCCGGTTAAAAGTTCTTAACCCGGAGAGTGTAAGGCCCTAATGGACCCAGATTCCGGATCAAAAGTTCAGATCGACCTGGATTCCGGCAAACAAGACTCTAGTCAGCCCTAATTCCGAGCCTAAGGCTCTGATTGACCCGGATCACGGGATGATGAATCTAAGAAGGGACAATATTTTATTACTTTCCGGCCTTCCTTTATTTAACTTCCGGCCAGCGGAAAAGAAAAGATCGCGAAGGTGTAAACAGGCAACAGGCAATGTCAGGCAAGTTCCTACCCAAATTGGGACCCGATGAGGATTCGAAGTTTCTGGCCTAATTTGCAAACTCCCTGTTTTGGTAAGGGGAGATCCAACCCTTAAAATGAAGGTTCAAATGTTGTTGATGTACAAACTAAGCACACTTTTTTTTTCAAAGAAAATATCATTGGACACAATGTTTCAGAGGTGTGCTCTTCGAAATTTGTTGCGATCACCTCTTAAGCTAATGGGGCGTCCAAAATTGTTGCCCTTTTTAGGACAAATAGTATTTTGGAGAAAAAAATTGGAGGATCTATTACATCGCCCCAAATTTGAGATTATATAAAAGAATAATAAATTGCCTACAAGCTGACACCTACTTTGATGGAATTTAAAGCGATAAAAATGAATATTCATCCCGAACAAATTCATTTTTGATAATATTTTTCAAAAATTTGAATGTAATAAAAATTCATAGGGTAAATTGGGGTAAGTGAGACACTGGGGTAAGTGGGACACTTTGGGGTTATTGCATATATGCATATGATTAAGACCTGCCTTAGTGGATGAACTATTTTAGCGTGAATAAACATTCATCTAGCAACAAATTACATGCCTGTTTTGGAAAAATTGACAGTTATCGGAAAAATAATCGTTAAAAATCTGTAGCATCTCACGTTATGACATAAAACGATTGTCCCACTTACCAAATGCTTACCCCACATGCTTGGGGTAAGTGGGACGCACTAATTTCAATAGTATTTCAATGTATAAATAAAGTTCGCGAAGACCGATATTTAAACCGCACTTTTATATCACTGTTCACTGCATGTACGTTTATATCTACACTGTAAAAAATATTTGTATTTTTACAGCAAATCTGCTGTCAGCAGAGTCGCCATAAAAAAATGTAATTTAAAAAACATTTTTGTTGTAAATTTCTCCTGCAAATAAGGAATAATTGAGAACAAAATATACATCAGGAGTAACACATTTGTTCCGTTTTAACCAAATATGTCAGCTATAGAACTCTAATGATTTCTTTTCTTCTCTTTCATTAATTATTAGAGAAGAAATTTACAGCAAAACTGTTATTTCAAATTACATTTTTGTATGGCGACTCTGCTGACATCACTTTGCCGTATTATTTTTTTACAGTGTAAATAAACTTCAAAATGAGATATATCATTGCTTTAAAAAGATTGTTTTTATATAATGCTTAGGTAAATTCTTAAGTGTCCCACGGGTTTTATCAAACAGGGCACTGATATTGTTGAATTATGGCCACATGTCATGAGTTGGGTGGAAAATGCGTTACATGTCAAAAAAATTGTAGAAATATATCCCTCAACCCATAAGACCAATTGGCTGCAAAGATATAACGCAGCAAACAATAAGAAAGTAACAAATATGGGAATTCCTTATGCTTTAACACGTGCCTCCACCGTAGGATCCCCCACCGTAGGATCCTCCACCCCTAACCCTACTCCAGTATCTTTGTATTAAAACTATGAGCATTTAACGAAGCTGAAACTTCACAGACATTTAGCCTGGTAAATTATTTACAATATGAATTATTGCACAGCTTATGACTGTATCATTTTCATGCTATGTGAAAAATGTGATAATTTTCCTTCCCAAATGTAACGCCTCCACCCTTTTACAATACCCCAACATGGCCTTATGCAGACTTTAAAACTTTAGTTTTCGTAAAGTTGTAATACGGGAAAGAAATTAGGTCTATTTTTTTTTTCTTTTCTTCTTTTTTTTTTTTACTTTCATTTTTACAGAATCACACATCTAAAAAGTGCTTTTGGGCTTTGATTTGTTTTAAAAAAACCAAAAAAAACTCATTTTTCATTACTTGAAATGTGTACAGGAAAAAAAGAGTAATAATGAGTCGTGATAATGTTTGAATGTACAGTCATTGTACAGTCATTGTTAGCACGTGAATGTGCTAACAATCGAACTATCTCTTTAATTTCACACGCAAGCAAAATTCTCCTTAATGTGATAGTCGAGAGAATAAGAGATCATCTCGAGAAAGAATTACCACCAGAACAGGCGGGATTTAGGAGGGGCAGAGGAACCAGAAATCAAATAGCCAACATGAGGAACCTAATGGAAAAAAGCATGGAGTTCCAACATCCGCTATATCTTTGCTTCATTGACTACTCCAAAGCCTTCGATTGCGTGCGTCATAAGCAGCTATGGCGAATGATGACAGAAATGGGTTCCTCCAAACATATAACTGAATTAATTCGTTCACTATATGACAGCCAAGTAGCCACCGTGAGAACTGAAAGTGGTGACAGTGAATGGTTTGAAATTGGACAAGGGGTTCGTCAAGGCTGTATTCTTTCACCGTACCTTTTCAACATATACGCCGAATATATCATGAGAAGTTAGTCGGTTTGAAATTTTATGAACCTAGAAAAGTTGTTTCCAATGAAGTTTTTTTGCTGATTTGTGATCTCATGTGATATTACAACAATTAGAGAGAATAAGTGCTTCAGACTAGAGCCGCAGGGTTCGAAGTCTCCTACTTGAACTAAAACTGAGCGTACGCCTCATCCGAAGAAGCTCGACGATCGAGCTTCTCCAAAGTGGCAAAGCACATTTAGTATTCCCAGTAGGGGCTGAGACATCAGAATCCGGACTCTACGGAAACACATCAGACGTTCCAAGAGGTCTAGAAACCAACGTCGAGTGTTATCAAAAACCAACGCCACCAGATTCTCTTAATTCTCCTGTGAACTGCATAAGGAACGACAACGGAGGACTTCTCCACCATCTCCACTGGATTGCGAAGGCATTCAGAAGCAAATTCATGACGATTCTTGAACACCATGAACAGAACAGAGGGAGGTGACTATTGAGCAACCGTGTACAAGTCGATACCAAAATTCCCTAATAGCTGTTTGAACACAACCAGACAGAGAGTCGACTCCGAAGGTAGACACTTTCTCCTGGAGAGGTAGCCGCTAAGTGATAATTTTGACCGGGATGTGTGAAGCTATTAGAAAATGTCTTCCCGACCTCATTCAAGTTGTACGGTTTGATGGCACGTTACCGATTCAGCAACATTGAATTAGTGCATTCCTGTTTGGTTTAAGCGGCACCGATGTACTGTCCGTCAGAAAAGGACCAAAGTAGCATCCAGGCGGTGACCGAACATACGATGAGACTCGAACATGCGCACGACGCAGTCGCTTAAAATCATGTCTGATGACAATAACCCCACCCCAAACATAGAACGCCACGGTCCATGGGGACAGTTCTGGAAGTTTAGGGAAATCTGTTAGGGTTTGCCATTATATACAGAAAGCAGCTACAAAGTTCAAGAAGAAGGCAGACATTTGATCCAACACGACAGAGGGATCAATGGTGTGCAATAGCTCATACTCTCGCCTTGTAAAACCCCAAAAGACGGAGTTGGAAAAAGAGCGACAATCGTGCAAGACATCGGACTAAACTGCGACACCTGTTGTGATCGAAGCCAACGTTTAGCTCCCGCATCATGAACTTCTTAGGGATCCGTCCATCGCTGCTTAGTCATTCTAGTTGATGATTACGTCCAACTTTGCGTCTTAGATGAGAAACGAAGTGGGGATGATCT
>CALNVZ010003426.1:2467448-2480472 GCA_940671915.1 Paracentrotus lividus | reverse complement strand
CGGACTTCTCGCCACTGACCAGGAATCCTCCGGAATCCTGTGTGGTGTGAGGAAGCTGGAGATGGAGAGAACAGAGTCTCGGACTCCTCCTAATCCCATCTAATCATTTAGATTTCTCTATTTCTAGGAACGTCATGAAGGTAAAAAAAACCCAGAGGCGACCACCGACGGAATCCCCCCTCTGTCTGTCTGTATCTTTCTCTCCATCTTCTCCCTCCTCTCACTCTATCTACTATTATACTTGATCATTGATTATAGTGTTTTCGTTTAATGAGATGGCAATCGTACTGTTAATCACTATTTTCCAGAAAGTTGACCTTAGATGACCAGTATTGGTAATATGGTTTGTAAAATTGAAGAGATAGTGCACGGAAATGCTCCTGCACATCCCAAACCAAGATATTCAGCTTTTCAAAGTCTTATATTCACAGTCTTACTAATAAAAAATATAATAATTCCCTATATTTGACCTTTATTTGACCTTTATCACATAAAATTTACATCGAGTCATAAAAGCAACATTTGCAATGGATTCTGCGCATGCAGTAACCCCTATTTGCATGTTTTACACTTCAACTACTGATCTATAGTTCAACAGTTAAATTTCATCATATAGCATGGCGGCCATTTTGAATTTATGTTAATTATGCAAATTGCTCAAAGTTGTCCATTTGGCAACCAAGCTAAAATTATTTTAGAACCACAAGAGATGTCGCCTGCTCTTATCTACATGAAATTAGCCCTTCAAAGTCTTATATTCTCAGCATAATCAAAATAAATTTTTTTTTCCTATATTTGACCTTTATTTGACCTTTAGCTCGTAAAATTGACATCGAATCATACAAGCAACATTTGCAATGGATTCTGTGCATAAAGTAACCCCTAAATGCATGTTTTATACTTCAAAATGCGATCTATAGTTCAAAAGTTAAGTTTCACCATATAGCATGGCGGCCATTTTGAATTTATGCTAATTATGCAAATTGCTCAAGGTTGCCCGGTTGGCAACCCAGCTAAAATTGTTGTAATATCACATGAGATCACAAATCAGCAAAATAACTTCATTGGAAACAACTTTTCTAGGTTCACTACACAAGGTATAGGAGCTTCAAATGGACTATAAACGGAAAGGGGAAATGTGCGTGGACGTTCGCTTGTATGTCCGGAAAAAAAAAATTATGACCGAAAAAAACACTCGCCGAAAAACTGCTTTTTTACCACTTTCCCGTTACCATTTTCACTCATGTTTTTAACTGAGCAAAGATGAAGCATGGTAGAACCAGAAAATCAACAAAAAAAAATTTCCTCAAAATTTTGACTTTTTTATTAGTTTGTCGATTTACTCGGATCTTTGATCTGCGACTTCTCTCTCATTTCGACAAGACGTATCACATATTACCTGCACTAATGTTGCTGTGTCAGGCAAGCATTCAATGCCACATTGCACCCCTTCAATACAACAAATTGACCTGTACACGCTAGTATGATCAAAATGAAACTATAAGCTTACTAAATATACAAAACAATTTAGGTTACCCCCTCAAACACTCTTTCACAATCATATTCTGTGAAATATCAAATTTTACATCAGGGTAAGAAAATGCCGTAAGTTTTACATACCTTGTTGGTTTTCAGCAATTGTCTCAGAGAAATTTCGGCATCAGATGCTCTCACGACGATATATTTTCGTATACAGTTCATATGAACAACATTATGGTGATCACACCAGTCACCGGTCAACGGTCGACGGTCACGACATGATTTGCTTCAGGTGGCCCATATTACCTGCTGGCCCATATTACCTACATGTACCCTATATACATGTATTGATTCTTAGGGGAATCTGAATAAGACTCTACCCATTAGTACTTGAATGCAGGCGATTTCATTAGGCGAAAGAGTGTACGATCAGCTTGGGAGCAGGGGAAGGGGAGAAGATGGCATTGTAGAAGGTGACTCATGGTCTCCTCCTCTCCGCATTCGCATACTAGTACTGGCCTTCATTCAGTGTAGATGCCCCATTTGGCCCTTCATACCTTGCAACGGCCGACTCCAGCCCGCAGGCGCTTCAAACAGAACCGGAACGGCCAGGGTTTACGGAATCCTGGTGGGAGGGACTCATTTGGGCCGATGATGACATTGTCAGGCGCAGACTCAAGACGGGTTGACCAAAGGTCTAACATACAGTTGTGGGGGCTTTAGTTGAGGGGCACGGTAGAGTGAAGAAAACTATGTCTGGATCTCAAACGCTTTATTGTTGGCAAGGCATTGAAGAGAGGGTGGAGTGGATCATTTTCTTGAAATCGACGATCAAAGATCATTGTTTAGCTAGAGCAGGCGGCAGCGGTGTTATCCTAAACTGATTATAGCATCATGAAATGCCAGAATGCACACCTTTAAACACCTTTTGCGATATATTGGGAAAATGCCGAGAAATAAATGTTCTGGTTAAAATTTCCGCCAAATAAGGATTTAAAAGGTGACAGTTACTCATTACTACTCCGTTGTCCCACTTACCACTTCAAGATGGGGTAAGTGGGACAGCAAAATACATGGGATAAATGTGGTTTAAAAGTGAGAAATAAAGATCTCTGTCTTCATAAACACTATTTATACATCTGGAATATCATTTCTAAGATGTCATAAGAACTGATTGCCAAATTATTTCTCAAACATTATCGATCGATCGATCGATCGATGTCATACAGGTCATGTCTGACCCTTTGTGACCCTGTTGACGATGCTCTTCCAAATAGCTCGGTCTTGTGCCAGGCGATGAGCTGCAACTAGGGAGAGGCCTGTTAATTGTTTTATGCCATCTGTCCATCTCAGTTTCTGTCTGCCTTGTCTCCGACTACCTTCAATGCAACCTTGCATAATTATTTTTTCAATGTTATCATCCTGTCGTCTGCATATATGACCAAAATATTGCAATTTGCTGCGATCTATCTTATGAACCACCGTAGGTTTTTGCCCAATTTGGTTAAGTACGTATTCATTTGTCTTATTCTCCGTCCAGGATATTCTCAGCATCCTCCGCCAACACCACATCTCAAACGCTAATATTTTCTTCCTATCAGCCATTCCCACCGACCATGTCTCACATCCATACAATGCAATTGGGAAAACAAGCGTTTGCATAATGTGTATTTTAGTTTCTTTCGATATCCCTCTGTCCTTCCATATATCACTTAAGGTAATACAGGATGATCTCGAAATGGCTAGTCTTCTCTTGATTTCCTGAGAACTTCCTCCTTTGTTGCTTATATATGAGCCAAGGAAGTTAAAAGATTTAACTTCTTCCACATTTTTTCCATCCACCGTCACCACCTTGTTTGCATCTCCACCGCAGATCATGACTTTGGTTTTCTTAACATTGAGACGAAGTCCTAACTCCTCGCTGCGTAATTTGACTATGTCAATGAGATTCTTCTGCCGATCTCGCAATGAGTGTTGTATCATCAGCATATCTGAGATTGGTTATCTTTCTCCCACCAATAGATACACTACCTGTAGCTCCATCAAGTGCATGCAGATAATATGGGCACTTTGGTATTGTTTTTTCTTCACAATAAAAATTAGAGCAATAGTTATTGATTTATATAAACAAAGATTAGACTGTGTGTCATTTTGTAATTTTATGCAAATTAGGCAAATGAGCTTAGGGGGCCCATATTACCTGCATGTACCCTATATATGTACAGTTGTCCACAAAATTGTTCATACCCCTGTCGTTTTCGAAGTTTTTTTAGTCGTACTCTATACGTTTCGTCAAACTTTCTGTTGATAAGTATGTTACTAACAATAGAACAATTAGGAAAATTTGAAATTTTGAGAAATTGTTATTCTAGGGGTATTTTGGTGACAGAATTACTGAAAACGCCATGTTCATAATTAATCCTACCCTATAGGCAACGGTGTCGATTTGTTTTGGCGATTGGGGGGGGGATGATCGTCGATATTTCCTCTTTTCCTCAATGTGACACATACGATGGTATATGATCGCAGTGTCCATTGTTGGGGTGGGGTAATGCTTGTATACACACATGCATATAAATATGAAACAATGTATTGTATAATACGAGCGCGAAGCGCGAGCTGAAAATTTTCTCAATAACAGTGACATAAAAATTGGGCATTTTTAGCATAATGCGAGAGTGAAACGAGGAAGGGGCTTTACTTGGTTTGCTAAAGGGGGACCATGATGATGTAGTGGCTACAGATACTACACACATGCATGCATGTGAGTATCTACTAAAACATCTTTTCAAGTTTATTATGCGAGCGCGAAGCGCGAGCTGAAAACTTTCTCGATAATAGTGATATGAAATGGGACATATATTGTAGAATAAAGCGAAAGCGAAACGGGGAAGGGGCTTTATCTGGTTTATCAAAGATGGTTTATCATGATGTAATGTCAATAGATACACACACACATGCACATTATTATGCATATGAGTACTACATGTAGTATATGGTCGAATTCATAGGGCTGTAATGCGAGCGCGAAGCGCGAGCTTAAAATTTTCTCAATATTGAACTGAAACATGGTAGGGCCTATTTGTAGCGTTACATGATTATAATATAAGCGCGAAGTTGATGGAGGGCCAGGGGACTTTAAATGGTGATTAGAAGCGGAACATCATGACGTAATGCCAACAAACGCAAATCTATATGAATATGGACGAATTCCAGTTAGAGCAATATTGTGCGAGCGCGAAGCGCGAGCTGAAAATTTTCTGAGTAATAGTGACCTGATGAAACAAGATACTTAATTGTAGCCTCATGGGAGCACGAAACGGGGAGGGAGTTGGTGTTTTAAACGTACCGTTAATGCATGCATGACGTTAATACATGCATAAAAGATGAACAAAGTCAAGTGCAGTTTGCACTATCTTATATTAAGCGAGCGCGAAGCACGAGCTGAAAATTTTCAGGCCATTTTTAACATTTATCTGAAGTTTGAGAGCAAAGTAGCGACTAATTTTGAAGAGAGGGCATTTAGCCCCCGGAGAATAGTGGAAGTGTATTAGTGTATATATATATATAATCGATGGTCCGAGTCCAAAAAAGTTACCTTATCGATGAAGAGCCGAGATGAGTGTTACAACTCTTCGATATTCATTATTTATTTTATCAAAACCATCGTGGATTTTTGAGGGGGAATACTTATGCCTTCAGTTTTACTTATTGAGGCACCTGTCCCCTATGCGCCATGGGATCGATGCCCCTGATTATCATCGGTTTGAATGGGGTTTTTTCCCCCAATTGTGAATCTACACAGTGTATTGTGTATTACATGACAACTACAGTATATCAGGCACACACGAGGAAGATTAACGAAAGAATGAGAACATTTTGGATTTTTGAATGTCAGGAATATGTATTTTAGACTGCAAAATGATATAATAATTTCATAAAAGTGTTTTATATGATAACGATATTGTAAATGGTAATTTATATGCATATAATATGATATTTTTTAATTTTCTTGATATCAAAAAATATTGGGGGGATGAATTGTACAACCATTCCCCCCCCCACCGAAATATTGGGGGGATCATCGCCCCCTAGACTCCCACCGCCCTTTCCCCCCCCCACCCCCCCCCACAATCGACACCCATGCCTATACGGGGTGGCCAAATCATAATTTGGTTATCTAATCCCATCTCGATAATAATTATTCATTTCAATTTCCACCTAAAATAGTTCTTGCGAATATCCAGAACCATAATTCATGTCTTCCGTGGGTTTTGACCGATGCGTCCTTTGGAAAACGTCCAGGCTGTGTAAGGTTGCATGGTCTTTGAGCTATTTTTGTGAGTCTTCAACTTCCCAGACACTTTTCTAAGGGGATTCTTGTCAGGTCATCGAATTTTCTTCTCCAGATCATTCATTATGATTGTCCTTGAACTACTTCTTGACTAACTTGGACGTATGCTTCTGCACTTCGTCTTGTTGATATGTCAAATGCTGTCCCAGGTAACATTAACAAGCATACTTCTGCACGTTTTCATCCGGGATCTTAATAAAAAAATGTCTTCACCGGGATGCTCCTATTCTGAACAGATTCCAAGTGCTATCCGCACTGATAATCCCCATCGCAGTTCTATGTGAATGCCACGTGCTAAAATCAGGACACTGTTCTTTAGATTGAAGGATTTTTTTTTTTTTTTTTTTTTTTTTTTTGCCAAATTGAAGAAAGTCCATATCACTAGTAAATTCTAATTTTCTCTCATCAACCTTTATCATTATGGTAAAAAAATTAAAATTCTGGTTTAAATGAGCTCAGGAACTGTCCAGAGGCCCTCTTGGTGGGTCTGACTGCAAAACTGGAGTCTGTATTGGCACCTTCATCTCTGGCAGGTCAGTGGTATCCATTCCGACTTTGGTTGTGATCTGTGGGTAGTTGTAGACCTCTCAGTATACTTATTTGGCAATTCAAGGAGACACCTTGCTCTTTTAGTCTTGCCTATGGAAGCTTTTTCCAAATTGTCTTACATCTGGTGCACATAAAAGAAGCACTTGGGTGTTAAATCAGGGACTAAAAAGTGCGGGTAGAACGGTTATTTTATATCAATAACATTCACATAAATGTTCCTAAGTGAAAAATTTAAAGTCCTGAAAAGAAACCAACAATTAAGGGGTTAGAAGCTGAAGACACACAAGATGACTCAAAGACCATGCAACCTGACTCAGTCTGGCGGTTTTCCAGAGGACACATGGGCCACACCCCACAGAAGCCATAAATAAAGATTATAGACGCTTGCAAAAACTATTTCAGATGGTTATTTAAAGACCGTGGACGGAGTGAGTACAACCTTGCATCGATTGAAAGCTAATTAGGCGTATAACATGAATACACACAAATAAATTCAATTTCCATAACAGTATTCATAAAGAGATGACCGAACCTCAACCAGGCCATCCCTCCCAAATACTCGAAAAGTTACCCCTATTTTGAAGTCGCTGGTGATGACGTCAAAGAATGTTAAGGGAATGCTACGGCCAGGCATGATTGGGTTTCGCCTTTAGAAAACACGTTTGTATTGCTATGTCAGAACAATAGAACCCATGTGTGCTAGAATTCTTTTGTTATGAAATGAAAGGGTAAATTCATTCAGCATTTAGCATGTAGCATTCCGTTAACATTTTTTGACGTCATCACCAGCGACTTCAAAATAGGGGTAACTTTTCGAGTATTTGGGAGGGATGGCCTGATTGAGGTTCGATCATCTTTTTAATGAAATACTTTCTAGATGGACAATAAAAACGCTTAAATTGGGTATTGTTGTATTATGTAAAATTATTAGCTTTCGTTTTATATGTAATTTGGGTTTTCATTTCTCGGTCCGGTCTGGGGCTTTAAAGAAAATGTACTTGTGGTTATTTGATAAGAAAATGGACTGGGTACCCCTAGGGTATGAATAATTATGAACATGGTGTTTTCCGTAAATCTGTCAATAAAATACCCCTGGAATAACAAATTGTTCAAAATATCAAACTTTCCTAATAGTCCAGATGTTGGTGACATACTGATGACCAAAAAGTTTGACGAAATTCATTTATATAAAAGCAAAATTCAAAAAACTTAAAAAATGTCAGGGGTATGAACAATTTTGCGGACAACTGTATGTACAATGTATACTATGATCCTTAAAATGTAATCAGGTATAATTACAAATCAAACAGAAGAATATGAGAAAGGACTCGAGAAGAAGAAGATCCATTAAATATATATACCGAGTAAGTAAAAAAACACTTTACACCTAGACAAATGTCAATAAAAAGAAAACCAATTTATACACCCCAAATTATTTTACATATTCTGAAAAAGTAACTCCTCCTGCATCTTTTGGTACCATTTTTGTATGGTATGACTTTACGCTTGGATGAACACGACGCATTGTTTGCGAACATTTCAATTTCGAATTGTGCCAGAATTGGAGTAAAATCAAAACAACAAAAAGCTAGAAAAAAAATAATCCTGATTAAAATAGCATAATTTTTTAACGTAAATGTTTTCCACCTAATAACTTGGCAGGACTGTTGTTACACATATTGACTACATTTTGCATGAAAATTACATTGACTCGTCAAGTAATGCAAGAATGAGTACACATCAAAGAGTAAATTACCACTGACAGACCTAAAAAGGCCTCCTAAATTAGGGCCTGTCCCACAGAAGGCGATCGTTGTAGCGACAACCTACAAACTACTTTTTGGTACCCATCGCCACCATGGCAGGTCCAATCGCCTATAAGATCGTGAATTATCGCGTCTGTCGCCAACAAATACGTAGCAAAATTCTGTTCGCCGCTGGTTTCTCAACAAGTTAAACAATAGCCGGCGTCATTTGGGTTGACGTAAATGACCGTAGCCTGTCTTCTCTTGTCGCGACAAGGTGCTATCGTATATTGTCGCCAGATAGAACATGTTTAGCACAGCGGAACGGCGGCCAGTTGTAGGTTGCCGCGCTCCAGCGTACATTGCACGCATCGCTGAACCGAAAGGCCAGTGAAATTTAAGCCGCTACGGACTTTGTCGCCATCTACATTCACCAAAATCATGATCGGCCTCCCATTCAGATACTGTACAGTCGCCGCTAATTTTTGGAATTTTCAAAAATCACTCACGACCCAAATTATAATGCCCGACTGAGAGGACTATCACAAACCAAAAGGCGACAGGCTGCCATCAGGTAGAAAACACTCGATCGCCTGTGTCAGTCGCAAGGATCGCCACAGTGCGCAAGTTTATATTTTGGTTGATTTTAATTAAGCTGCGACAAGAGAAGTCGAGCCGCGAGATGCGCGAAGGTCGAGGCTATTGTATTATCGAATACCAGCAATTGTTAGCCTATTGTTTGCATGGAAGCTAGTGGTTGTCGTAGCCCATCGTAGACAGAGTCGTAGATACGTATATGATCTTCGGTCACCCACGATTCTCACACGATTCTGGCAGGTTCTAACATGCATAGGTTGTCGCCACAACGATCGCCTCCTGTGGGACAGGCCCTTAATACTTTTGAAAAGTGATTTTTTTTTTTTTTTTTTTTTTTTTTTTTTTTTTTTTTTTTTTTTTTTTTTTTTTTTTTTTTTTTTTTTTTTTTTTTTTTTTTTTTTTTTTTTTTTTTTTTTTTTTTTTTTTTTTTGTCTTTGACGTGTGCTCACTCATGCCTGACTCTACAGATCTATTTCATTTTCCTACAAACTGTAGTCAATATGTGTAACAACACCCCTGGCAAATTATTAGGCGGAAGACATTTTTGTTAAAAAGTTATGTTTTTTAATCAGGATCAAGTTGCTTTTTTATAGCTTATTGTTGTTTTGAATTTACTCCCATTCTGGCACGATTCGATATTGACATGTTCGTAAACGATTCGTTGCGTTCATCCAAGCGTAAAGATATAACACACGAAATTGGTACCAAAAGATGCGGGAGGAGTTACTCTTTCGGAATATGTATAAGAATTTGGGGTTTATAATTTGGTTTTGTTTTTATTGACATTTTTCTAAGTGTAAAGTTTTTTTCTGACTCACTCGGTATATCTTCCTCGAAGGGGAGGGGGTTGCGGGACTCGACCCCTCCTGGATCCGCGCCTGCAAATAGGAACTCTGGTCAGCATGGTCAGTCTCATAATAGCCGTCATGGGGAACATAATTATTATGTTCATCATAGCGGACCCCGAAAGAACATCGCTATGCGCCTGAATGGCACGGTTTCTTCACGGACGTATTTCGATTTTAAAAGATACTACATTCATATTTGTTAATTCGGAGAAAAACGCGTATTTTTTTTTTTTTTTTTTTTTTTTTTTTTTCATTGATAGGAGTGTCTGTTAGAAATTAAACTTTTACAGATTGTTCTACTCTATGATATATACTAAAGGGAAACCAGTCTAAGAAAACTCTAGGTCTACAAGTTTTTCTGTAAATGAAATTATACTTTTTTGTTCTGATGGATGTAGTACGTTTTGGAAACGATATGTCTCAGAGTATGTAAATTGCCATGTATATCAACAATTTTTTTTAATTCAAAAAGGAACATTTTGTACTATTTTATATAGCTTAAAATAGATGCCATGTTTTTAAAAAAAAATCCAACTTTGCATTGAGTACATAAGTTTTCAAATTTTCACTGACGCTCTGGCGAACCCAGCCAAGTACGCATTATTTACATGCAATAAAAACAAATACATGGGACTACATAAAAGTGGATGTAGTACCTTTCGGAAACGGACTGAAATGGATGTAGTAGCTTTTGGAAAGGAAATGATTTTTGAAGATAACTTTTTTTTTTTCACCCTTCCCATTGAGAGGTGCTAAAAATAAGTAGATTAATGTTTTTAATACAATTAATTTTGATGGAAAGTGGATGTAGCACCTTTGGGAAATGAGCTCTTCATATATGACCGCATGAGCGGTAGAAAGGAAAATCCTCAGGGACCCGTAAGGTGTCTAAATCCACGACAAGCCGTAGGATTGGGCAAATCGCTTTGACTGCGCCATAACATATTTTCATATAAAGGAAATTGCGCTATATAATCATGATAATGTTGGAACAAACTCATACCTGTTACAGTGACTGTAAAATTACAGGTGTTATAACCTTCATCGTTGGTTGCATTGCAGTAAACTGTATGATTGCCATATGTGAATGAATTTCCCGGACTGCCACGCTTTCTTCTTGAGGTGGCGAAGGTAAATTCAGCTTCGAGATCTCGTCCGGTCTGATCAATGCAGTTAACCGAATCAGAGGCCGTAAGATTTATACATATTGTAGCGTATGATAGGTTTATATCAGTCGGCTGGATGATATCAACTGGACAGTTGATGAAGGGCGGCCCATCTAATGCACCTGAATAATAAATAAAGTCAAAGAAATATTAAATTTCGATATGTCCTTCGCTAATACGGATATTGAGTGGTAATAAGAGGGCCATTCATTAAAAATAAGTTCAGTATAGCCTATTTCGATTAAAACATATTGCCTGCCCAGTGGTTGATAATAAAATTAAATAACAAAATCAATATGAAATAAATAAATATTGAACGAACACGTAAACAAAGATAAAAAATATTTTATTTACTTCGTACATGTACGTTATAGGTCATTTTAAGAGCTTTTTTTATTATCTTTATTACCGTTGGACATGTGTCACTGACGTTATGTCTTTTTATTTTGAATTCATGCTTCAATTAGCACGTGAACTGAAAAAAAAAATCTTTTTCGCTGATGAAATAGATTTTGACAATGCATTTAAAGATGGTATCTTTATACACAGACCTCTCCGGATAAAAATTGTCCAGTTACAGGAATGTCTCCGATATTTTTTTCCGTTGCAGGAACGTCTCCGAGAAGTCTCTGAGAATTCTCCACGACGGAAAATTTTAATAGATGTTCGATTTTCTTGCGACTCGTGAGACGTTGGGAGACTCAGGAGACGTCTCTGAAAAGTCTCCGAGACGTCTCCTCGACTAGTATCAAAACCGTCTCAAATCCGTCTCACCCCGTCTCACATCCGTCTCATGGCAAGTGCGATACCACCATAAGGCGTTTGCATTACTTCAATCTTATTGACATGATTGACACATTGGGACAAATTTGGAACAGATTTCTAAATTCGTGTATTGCTAGGTGTCAATCTGGTCATTCACATTTTCAAAAAGAAAAATAAAGGCATTAAACTTTAATAGTTGAAGCCACTAAAATTTCTGACCACTCGGGCATTGAAAAGTTAACGGATTTCAAGGACGCATATCAATATAGGTTTGCCATAGCCGAGGCGGTAAAGCGCCTGTTTAGTAATCACGAAGTCCCAGGTTCGAATCAAGTTGAATTTCATTTTCTTTGCTCATTTTTTTTTTCATCGTTGACTTTGTAACACAATCGTTATTAAAAGTTGTGATATTAGGATTGTTAACGTCGTAAAAAAAAAGAAACAGCATTTTTACCTTAATGACTGTGTCCATTTCATCCTGAAATTACAGCTCTTCATAAAAAGGAACTGAAATGCCTATACATATGTTTAATAAGAGTTACAAGCCAAATTTCAAGCCTCCTGGTCAAAACAAAAGAAAAATGTTCAAGTTTTAAAAAAAAAATGAAGTTTTATATACCTGAAGTAAGACGCAAACTGACCAAAGCGACGAGTAAGAACCCCAAAGCAAAATGACTCTTCAAAAGCGCCATCCTCACTAGAATTAAAAAAAAAACATGACAACAATGAAAATTATGATTTACCTTCAGCACTATAACATTTCGAGTAATATAATTTGTTTACCCAAAATGCCATGGTGTTAAATCTGATGCACGATCTGAATAAGAAAAGAAATAACATAATGATATAACCTTCTACTGATAATGCCAACAGGTGGCAGGAATATTATATAAAACGAAAAAAAAAAAAAGAAAAGGGTGGTCAATTTTCAGAGGGTCATTCTGCAAGATAAAATATATTTTTGCTCACATATCGGGTCACATTGATATTGCCCTTCATTATTGTGATAGACATATGGTTCCCAATGACTCGGAATGGGTTAAATTTAACAGTTCATCTAAGAGTGCAGTTCCACGCGTTAAAATAAAATAGCGTAGGAAAATTTATTTTGAATCTTTTTACTTTTTGACATAAAATGCTGTGTACTTATGATTTGTTTTATTCTGTTTTTGGATAGGTTTTTGATCTTGTGACAGATACTCGTAGCCAATAAACTTGACACACCCTAGGCTCCATCGTGTTAGTGTCCTAGTTGTTTATTCTGATATATTACAGCCCCCCCCCCCCATCCCTCATATTCCCATATGATTTTTTTTTATAGTATACATGTATACATATATACATATGTATATATATATATGTATATGACTAGTGAAATATTATATTTGATTCAGACGTGGATAATTATATTCAAATAAGTTTAAATAAAGTATCCATCTTTTTTTAGACTAGAAAAGAAACTTATTTGCATCCATTTCAAATTTTGAATTAAAATTGGGACGTGTGCATAAAAAAAAATAT
>CALNVZ010003426.1:2449121-2463679 GCA_940671915.1 Paracentrotus lividus | reverse complement strand
TATAAGATCTTTTAGTTTTATTTTAAACATAAGTTAGTCATTGGTGCTTATAAATTAGTCAAAACCGCAAATTTAGATTAGTCAAGTCTCAGTGACTAATTACCGCAGTCAAGACTAATGTTTAGTCACAGATGACCAGTTAAGGTCATTGCTGATGTTTTTGACCTATATAAAAAAGTCATTTGTTAGAGTAAAAGTTTATATTCCAAGTTTCTAATTGCTTTCAAAAATTTATGTCCAGGCTTTTTTTTTTTTTGTGAGCGTCAAGACAAGGTGCTCCCAAATTATTTGTTCATTTGTTGTTCAGTTTTTACTGTTTTTTTAATGACAGCCCCCTGGTCAAACTGATGTAATAATTTTTGGCACAAATTGGATACCAGCGGAACTGTTATCAACTTGGAGTTATCTCAGAGAGAAGGAGAAACTTTGGACCTAATGAGAAGCTATTTTCAATCTATGTTTTGTGCACTGTTTGTCCTATGTCCGTGCAACATGACTACAGCAGAGGAACGAGAGTGATTCTTTGCATACCTGGATATTATTCATTGGATCTTTTTACAGCTGTTAACCAGTTTATTGTACACTGTCCGCTCAAAGACTTTTTTTTTTTTTTCAAGTGTGCGCGCCGCGCGCGGGTGCGCAAATACAAATGAATATCATGTTTATAAGAAGATATTAATCATGTTAATCAAGCCCGTTCAATTATTGGTTACTTATTTCTCACAAAACCCAAAATTATTTCCAGCAAGAAAAAGTCTGTAAATTTTTTTTAATATTTATGAATAATATTTAATTTTCTCATTTTGTTTTCCTTTTCGAATTTTTACAGCTTTACCGACCTGTATGTATACATACTGTGATATATACATGTATATATATTATTTTTTTTTTATAATTTCCATCATTTCCGGGAAATGAACATGAAAAACGTTGATGTTAGAAGCTCCAGAAACAGGTAATTTTCAACAAATTTAAACAGTGCTTACCGTATACCATGAAGCTACTAAGTTATGCGTGTTATGCGTATAAAAATTATGCAATGTATCTAGAGGGTCAAGTTATAATAAAGTAACTTATATTAAATATAGTCATTGTATGAACCACAACCGGGAACAGTTGTATTTTGTGGATGTATTTAGTAATAGAGGTCTAAACTAAAGGCTATAATATTCTGAAAGCTTATCAATTCGAAAATAATGACATGAACTGAATGACAAATGCAATGGCAATGAAAAGGTTTTCCCATTTGTTTTTGTTTTTGTTTTTTTAATTATATATTTATATGATATAAAAACATGTAAAGCATCTGTCATTTATACTTTCATAGATTGATTACGATATAAATATGACCAGGTAGAGTTAGCATATAGGTTCTACAAATATGGTCAAACTTTCCGCATCGTAAAACTTCCGATGGACACACAATAGTTGCTACGTAGGCCCCTACCTAGCTAGCTCCCATGGCTACTACCGCAGGCCTCCCATGATTAAAGTTACTAACCTATCAATCAACAAAATATACACTGTCTCCTCCAACGTTACTGTACCTGTTTCCATACACTGACATAATTTATATAAGATTCACCCTTTCATCTAATACTGATCCCTCTTCACCTACACTGCCATATAGATATACACAGCCATAAACCTTCCCAGACTAGCTCCATTGTATCCGGAACAGTCTGTTTAAAATTTGTTCGCACAACAGTACCTGTTTTCCTAGACCTCTCTAAAGCGTCACCATCTTTTCATGTCACCTCCCAGAAATCAATGACATCTATAGAAAATATATCACAGTTTTCCTAAATATGAAGGTCGGTAAACCTGTAAAAATTCGGAAGGAGACAATAACATCGAGCAAATATTATTCATAAAATATTCAGAGAACCTCTTTTACACAACTTTTTTTGTTGGAACATATATGTCACATTCTGGCCGTCAGTTTCTGTCGAGAAATAGCTAACCTATGAACCAGCCAATTGAGTTCATATCCTTCTTATAAAGTACTTCATTTGTATTTCCGTTGCACCAGGTCTCACGCTCGGAAACAAAAACATATTTTGAGACCGGGGCCATTCGCCTCATTACACAACGGAGAGCCTAATTACCACGCGGGCAAATTCACGGAAGTATCACGAAACCGGCCTGTTGCAGTATCTATGCCTCAATAACTTTTAACATGATGCCGCACCCTCGAAACCGAGCGGTCGCTCCGCCGAACATACTGACCCTCTGGTCGGATGGTATCTGCAGACATATCCGCGTCACTTCTTACAGGGAAAGCAACAAAAAATGTTGCAATATTTCTTTGAAATAGACTTGAAATTACTTGACTGGCCACACCAATATCTGCAAATGAATATTATCCAACAAGCTAATCTAAAATTTCTGGTACTTGGATGTCTTGTAGAAATGTCTGTAAAATAGTTATTTAAAAATGTCGAATTCTGACTGGTATGTCAAACACTCTTAACACAACTAATATCCCATGATAACAGATATTTCGCCCTCAATTTACTATTATTTCGCGTCATGTTTTTAATCAACGTTCTGTGAATCAAATAAACTAGAAAACTGTTCCCAAATACTATTTATTTTTCAACACACAATGACTTTCAGATTTCCTATGAACAATGCGCATCATGACAGCGCTACCAAAAGGCTACATGAAATGCACCGTGTATACTTTTGTAATCTTTAAAAATTGGGAAAGCCATTAATAATTGACATTTCGTTGTCACCTCCAGTGGTTTAAGCCCTGGTTGAATAAATTTTTGAGTGTGCCCCCCACATGAACAGGCACCTGCATATTAGTCAGGCAATTGTTTGGTCAGTTCATTTTTATGCTGTAAAAAATACCAGCAGGTCATTGTCCATCCTCTATCACCTCAACCTAACACAAATGGTCAAGGAATTTTTTTGATTGCTTCGTTTACACTCGGACCTCCTTTATGTGTAAATTCAGCCACCCCTAAAATGGACCTCACAAAAACTTTTAATGATGTCGTTTAACACTTGGATGCCATATCTGGCGGGTCTATTGAAAAAACAACAAATTATTTGATTTATTTGGGATCCCTTTCATTGGGCGACGAAATCTGAACTACATGAAAGAGAATATAGGCGCAATTTTTTTACAGTCACGCGCGGCGAGACAAATTGACGTTACAGTCATTTTTCACCGACGTATGTGCTTTAGCTTTTTCTTTTTTTTTTTTTTTTTTTTTAACGCTTCCGTCATCAACACTAAAAAAAATCATAATTTTTCACGACTAACAATTTTTCCCATTAGGGCGTTCCGTGCGTTTCATACAAGCACAGTCAGACTCCCTTGCACTCACTAACTACAAGTGCGATCAGAAGAAATGCTTCCATCATTTTGAAGTTGCCTTGAGCCCTTTGGCTTGAAACACTTATTCATGTGTTTCTGATATGTCTTAGGTTAGAATCTCCTCTAGTTTGGACGTTCTCCTGCACCCATGACCGTCATTACCGATATTCTTCAGAAGTCTGCAGAAAACTCATTGTTTGCCAATGTGAGATTCTAACACAAATTTTTGACAGGATATCATGCAACGCACATACACACACACCTCCACCACATACGCACCCACACACACACCAACAACCATAATAACTTTGCCCTGTTCTCTATTAGAGCCATTGATTTTTATTTTTTTTCTTCTATCTTAATCTTTGTTTTTTTTCTTTATTGCCAAAGACACATCCCAGAATGTTTTAATAATTTTAATAATTTGGGCCGTAGTAATTCCCGAGCAAATATGTATTATGGTGAGTGTGTTTGTTTGTGGTTGCTAATTGTGTGTGTCTGTTGGTGTGTATGAAGATAGGGATGTGTGTATGGGTGTGTGAGAATGTGTTGATATGTGGTTTTGTGCGTGCATATAAGTTATAAACTCTCAATTTGATTATTATGTTCCCGGCCACTTGGCGCAAGTGGGATTTTGCAGACATGCGTGGAAATATCCAAATGACAAGGGTGCTAAAAAATGCTGAGAGATTAGGCGTACTCGACCAAGACATATCATGAATCCCATTACTACATCTTCATACTTTTAACAAGAAGAATTAAAAATGTTGTTTTCTATAATGATATATGAACATGTATGTGAATCTTTTGACTGCCTTGGGAAGAAAATTAAATCAGGAGAAATGGGATGCTTCAGTAGACAACTGGTTATCTCATATTCAGATCATGTGACTAATGCAGAAGTACGCAAAAGGATGGGCCAGCACATGAAGAACTAATGTTCAGAGACATCTCTGAGACGTCTCCTCTTCCAATTTTAAACCGTCCCAAACTAGTCCCAAATCCATCTCATGACAAATAAGTCCTGACAAATAACATACCATCATTAGTTAATATACGAAAATGTCCATAAGACAAAGTTGAAACACATGAAAGGCATTGTGTCAACACGTGTTTAAAGCACGTTATTCAAAGGAAGATCGTATATACATGTACAGTCTGTGTCAAATAAAATGGTACAAGTGGAAAACATTTTTTTAGCATGAAGATTAATCACAGCCTGCTATTGTTTGGTATTTTCAAAAAGCAGGAAGATCAGGCTTTCACCTGCAATTTTTCCCATCACATTTGGTTTTGTAATTTTTGAAATATGACTAGTTTTCTACAATCAAGAAACAATTTTGCACGCCGGTCCCATGCCTTATGATGTATAGTTCGCATATTGGCCATTGAAGTGCTCAATTTCGATTTGTTTCTCGTCGCACAAAATTTATGCATAACTTTTGTTTTACGGAGCAAATTATACAGAACAAAGCGCATCAGCCAAGAGAATATTTCGCTTTATTTTGGTACCACTATACGCACATATTTTGGCAATATTTCACACCTAAATATTTTTTTTTCGACTTACCATTTTTTTTGTGACACAAGACTGTATAGCGGCTCTATAAGACAATCTTCTGATTCTCCTTCACTTCGTATGTAAATATGAGGTGCAGCTCTCATTCATGAATAGATGGAAATTCTTTTTAGCTTTAGTTATTTCATATAGCCTCTTGAAACCTTTTTTTTTCTTCAAGGCAGAACTAAATATAACTGAATAAGATTTCCACAACATGACAAGGTCAAAAGTTGACATTAACTAGAAATTGATCTTGAAGATATTTCTGATCCATCCTCCTTTGATGCACATCCTTTGGATTTGTGGATGTTTTATTTTTTTTTACTTTTAAAAACACAAATGCATTTCATTGCTTCCATGTAATAATATGTTCAGCCCCAATCACACTGTAAAGCAAATACATTGATAAGGCGGATTGCCTCTCTTATTTAGAATCGATCACTTAATAATTGTAATTTTTGTTATGAAGCACAAAGATCGATTTGTGTCATTATTCATTTGGACCATCCATGTTTTGGACAATTATGCGTACAGTTACACAGACGACTTGCGTTGTCAGCGTCCGCTCTGCGTATATAGATTGGTGCGGTGCTTAGTGGACGCCAGCTCATGAAACGCTAGCGCATTGTACGCGGCTCCAGCGATACAGGAAGTATATACGAATCTCTCGAAACTGAAAACCGTATCGCGTTACTGCAGTGACGGCCCCACGCCTGCGACAATTTTGAAATGTTCAAAATTCGCAGTGGCATCTTTACGGATGCCCGATCGTACGTCAGTAACGATAACTAAACGTAACTTTATCCGTATAATGACACCGTATCATCGCGATATCTAGAGACGCGGACCCATCCCGTGGAAATTCTTAGTTCCGTCCATCTTGTCGTTTATTGCATCCACCGTAGTATGCTCATGATTACCGTAATTTAACAGTACTCAACGTTTCAAGTACGAAATGAAACATATACACTCGAGCACGACAACTACTGTGAGATTCGCGCGATAATACGTCCTCTTCACGTTTTGGAGCTCCGATCCACCCGTCTTGTTTCACTATGGATAGGTCTATACTAAATGGCTGGTCCTAAATTTCTCTAGAGGATGCCAGCTGGGGGCAAATTTAAAAAAATGGAGATAATAATAATCTTCAAGCAGAGCTTCCACTCAGAGTAACAATAACGTAACGTAAACAGGTGTTCGAAACCACATTGATTGAAATCGTCTGCAATCACCATTATAACTTAATAATTTCCCCCGTTTACTGACAAGAATATATTGAATAATTTTGTTTAAGTTTGTTGTTAGATAATCCCTAGCATATAACATGGTTATGACCTCTTGAGAGCGCGAGCACGGTCAAGAAGGGTTATGATATCAATTGTTTAATATGTCTTTTTAAATCACGTGAGCGCAAAGCGCGAATACTCTATTTACCATTTAATAATTCGGAAAGCCAGGCAGTCTGATCTGTTTGGGCTACAATTTAATTTTATCTAAATGATAGAATTGCGAGAGTGATCTTAAAGCAAAGCAAGTTATGCACTCACCCCAAAAAGGAAACATTTAACATTATAATCATTTAATATAAACTCCCTTTTGCTTTTGAATTGGTATAATAACCTCGATATACGTGAGAAAAAAATGTAGAGAGCAAAAAAAGAAAAAAAAAAGGAGGGTCATAAATTGAAATTTCTTTCCTCTTCTGTAAAAGTGCAAGATAAACTTTTGAAAAAGTAGACTC
The DNA here is from genome assembly GCA_940671915.1 of Paracentrotus lividus. NCBI lineage: Eukaryota > Metazoa > Echinodermata > Echinoidea > Camarodonta > Echinidae > Paracentrotus > Paracentrotus lividus. Next base: position 2,457,046 of record CALNVZ010003426.1, on the reverse strand, counting down.
TTTGAAAACTATGATAATTTATAATCTAATAATTAATTGCGTAAATTAGGGATTTTCCTGCATGTTCTCTTTTCTGGATGTTTTATCTTTCGATTGGTTCCTTTATTTTAAAAAAATCATTCGTTTCTTTTGTTTATAGGGACCTAATATTCTTAAATGGCCTGTATAAAGAAGCGATATAACAAGTTGTTTGAAACCAAATTATTTTAAATTCTTCGTTTTTTCCCCTGTATATTCTACCTCTCCCCCCCCCTCTCTCTCTCTTCTCTCTCTCTCTCTCTTATCTCTTTTTTTTTTTTTTTTTTTTTTTGGGGGAGGATGGGTAGGGTGCTTGCCCCCTGGATCAACGTCTGTTGCCTTGTAGCCTCTTCAGCCTTGTCTTTGTACCTACCACATTGCTTGGGATAGACTTTGAAGCCATAAGTAGCGAAAATAGGAAAGGTGATCCTTTACGAAGGGTTTAAAAAAAAAACCCACACTCATTGACCAGAGAGATATCATAATTTTTTATTACAATTCCCAGTTATATGAAAACGCAAGTGTTTAGAAAGTGTCCGGAAGTTTTTTCGGAAGTCGAAAAAACAAAGAGCCGAGTAGACTCGCAAGGTTATCGTAAGTGGACGCAAGTGACCGTATCTGAACGTAACTATCGTATCATCCGCATTTTTCCGTATATCTTTAATTATTGAGGCGTGACGGAAGGCATCCGTGGAGATTCGCAGAAAAAATGACAATATTTGGACGTAACGCTGGACGTAACTCAACGTAAGTTCTGTGTGACTGCAGCATTAGCCTCGTCAAATTCGTGCGTTTCATAATACGTATACGCATACGTTGCGCCCTTGTTGAGACGTAACTCCTCAACGTTTATTCTGAAAGATTTTTTAGAAAAGGTTCTACTCAACACCAATCATTAATCACTGTGTTTCTCTTTCATAGTGATCATTAACCTCAATTAAGTATTACAGCTTTAATTTCCTATGATCATACCTGTAGTTCTATTTATTTTTTTTTTATCTGCACACTCCCCTGCGCTTAGGATTCATCTGTGTACTAGAAGTTTTTGGGTTTTTTTATAAAGGATCGTATGTCTTTGTGTAGATTTCAAACACAATAAGCCAAGATGACCGAAGCGAGGCAGTACAAGAACACTGGGTTTGTGTAAATTAAATTCTGTTCCTGTTTCACAAAACTTTAGTTTTCCAAAAGTAAATCATATCTAAAGGGTCCTTGAATTAAGCTAACAATTTGATTCGTGTTGGCGATTGGCGGCTGGCCATTTTTGCCGAAGAAAATGGCATTTAACTTCTATTTTTTTAAGATTGTTGTTAATTTGGAAAGGGGATAACTTTACGTTACATATTTCAAACAATGGATTTACAAAAATATGATATATATTTGTTTTTTGATTAATTATGAGCATTTGAAATTAAAATTTTCCCAAGAGAGAATTGAAAAACTGAAATAAGATATTTATTTATTTATTTTACTTTATCTTTTCTTTCCCCCCCCCCCCCTTTCTTTAACGGAGATCCTACATGAAAATTCAAAGAATATGAATCTCTTTTTGATATTATACATGTAAATATACGGTCAGTTTCCCTTTTTCAAACCATAAAAAAATATTATGATAGAAAATAACATCTTGTTTTTTGATGGTAAAATGCCAATTGCTCTAAACCAACTTTAACTGTGCCCATTTTGGTCTTATCCCCATGGTCTCATGTCACTTTTTTTTTTTTCGTTTATTTCATTTATTTTCATGTTTCTCATGTAACATCGGTATTCAATGAACAAAATAGATGCGTGTGTAAAATAACAATAAAGGTATAAATGGCCAATATGGAGTAGAAATTACATTAAGAGAACCACAGTGGGACCCACATGAAAGCGATCTCGTAAATTAAAATTGAAAGAGTACCTCAACTTGATAAGCGCTGATAAAGATACTAAAGTTGATGATAACATTGTTTCAGAGGAAGATTACTTCTGAACAATTAAATTTTAAAAATAAAATTATTATACATTAATAGGGAAAACAAAAACATTATGAAAACATAAGATTCTAAACAGGAAAACTGTCACACAATATCCTATTTATATGACAAATAAAACTACAAAAAAATTTAATTGTAGTCTTAAGACAAATAACTGAAATATATGCCAGAAACACGATATTTATACTTGTATTCGTAGGTAACATTTCGAATGTCAAATGTTAATCCAGCACTTTTAAGGCAATATCTCAAAAACTGATAGTTCAAGAATGATAAAACTTTGCACACATCAGCATAACACCATTTTTCATCTTCCACCACAAGGTTTGCTACTCTTATTATGTTGTATAGAAATGGCAGTGGTTTTAAGGTGTATTCGTAGGTAACTGAATTTTTTTACACACGAAATTTTTCCACGGTCCGTGGAAGGTGGATAGGGTACATGCAGGTAATATGGGCCAGCAGGTAATATGGGCCACCTGAAGCAAATCATGTCGTGACCGTCACCGGTGACCGTGGACCGTTGTGAGCACCATAATGTTGTTCATATGAACTGTATACGAAAATATATACGTCGTGAGGAGCATCTGATGCCGAAATTTCTCTGAGAAAATTGCTGAAAACAAACAAGGTAGGTAAAACTTACGGCATTTTTTTTCCCTGATGTAAAATTGATATTTCACAGAATGTGAGGTGGAAGAGTGTTTGAGGGGGAACTCTCAATTGTTTTGTATATTTACATAGCTTATAGTTTCATTTGATCATACTAGCGTGTACAGGTCAATTTGAATGAATGCATTGAATGCTTGCCTGACACAGCACATTAGTGCAGGTAATATGGGACATCCAATATGGCGGAAGTGATTATGGTACTTAGTATTGGGATGAGGCATCACTCCCTTTGCTACGATTTTTTTGGGTATATTCACGTATATGATTATATAAATAACTTATTGTAGGATATATTGACTTGTATAATGAAATTATATTTAAGAATATTTTAAAAAGAAAAACATTCAAATACATAACAATGAACACTGAAAACCTAACCTCGTCCGTCAGTGGACGGACTAGCTTTAAAGCTAGTTAGTCAAGACGGACTAGTTTTAAAGCTAGTGTGTCATGTTAGTCCGTCGAGACGACTAGCTTACAAACTGAATCCAAATCTCTCAACTTGACGGACGAGCTTTAAAGCTAGTCCGTCACACTTGATGTTAGTCGTCGATGCGACGGACGAGCTCAGTAAAATCGGAATGGTAGCCTCAGTTTACCCATTAGAATGACCGACTAGGATTTGATACACATAGCTGCAATGTCGCTTACAATTGAAATGACTGACTAGCTTTGAAATAACAGATGCATGTCAATTATTATCTCCATTGTAATTTAGAGCGGCATGTTTTCCGAACATAATCAAGTGAATACATTATTCTCAAACAAAGGTTGTTTTGACCTGACAATCTTAAAGCTTACGATACATAACATCAATCAAGACAAGAATGCAATTCACGAGTAGGTTCAAACTGTTGTTCTCATTCTTTAATTACAGGCTAATTGAATACCTCGTTACTATAGAACCCAAGATCTGGTCTATTCTTATAGATTACTGGTGAATGCCCGGCTAAGCAACAGCAGTGTAACTAGGTGAATAGATCGAGTAAATAACATGGCCATTGCAAAAAGGACATCATCTATTATTGTATTATCTGTATGTGAAATCTATTTAATGAGCAAACTGTAAGGAAGCAGATCCGATATACCCCGTAAAACTGAAGATTTTGATGATAATGGTATCTCCTTCATGTGATATGTGTGATATTATACGCGAAATATATCGTCGTGTGAGAGCATCTGTGCCGAAATTTCTCTGAGAAAATTGCTGAAACCAACAAGGTAGGTAAAAAATTACGGCATTTTTTTACCCTGATGTAAAATTTGATATTTCACAGAATGTGATGGTGAAAGAGTGTTTGAGGGGTAACCTCAATTGTTTTGTATATTTAGTAAGCTTATAGTTTCATTTTGATCAACTAGCGTGTACGGTCAAATTTATTTAGTGAAGGGGTGCAAGTGGCATTGAATGCTTGCCTGACACAGCAACATTAGTGCAGGTATATATGGACATTCGAAATGGCGGTGATTCTGGTACTTAGTATTGGGATGAGGCTCAATCCTTTGCTACGATTTTTTGGGTATATCACAGTATATATTATATAAATAACTTATTGTAGGCCTATATGACTTGTATAATGAAAAATATATTTAAATAATATTTTTAAAAAGAAAATAATATACAAAAACATAACATTAAAATATATAGTCAAAGGATTACTGAAGGGTCTTATAATTTCGAATTATATCTTAAAGTTAATGATTTTCAACATTTTAAGCAAATTCCAGACATGGTAGAGTCATTGTGTTTTTAACATACATTAAATACATGTGCCCATATTACCTGCACATGCAGGTAATATGGGCACTTTGGTATGATCGTCAACATTTGAATATTGCAGACAGGGGGGTTGGTGATAATTGGTTTTCTTCACATAAAAGAAGTTGCAGCAGTTAGTTATTGATTCATATAAACAAAGATTAGACTGTGTGTCATTTCGTAATTTTATGCAAATTAGGCAAATGAGCTTAGGGTGCCCATTTTAACCTGCATGTACCCTATAACTGTTAAAACAAGATGAGAGTGTGATGGTGAAAAAAACTAATTGAAACAATTTAATGATTATCTTCATTAGAAAAAAAATTAATTTATATATGACTTGCTTCAATAAGCATAATAAGTTTCTTTCATCATTAGGCGCAAACTTTTTTTAAAGCTGTAGGCGAAGGTGATATAAAACTCTGTATCTGCTCTGAAACTTAGATAAAGCTAAAACTAAAATTGTACTTTCTTAACTTCAATGCCCTCTTATTAATTTGATTTATCTCCTACTGGACCTCTGGAAACATTTCTTGCAAATCCTTTTTGGGGCATTTTGACCCTGTTGACAGGTTACGGCACTACATGGATAGAATACTGTACAGCCTATGCAAATACTATACATACATGTACTTCTGCTGAGACTGTAATATGTAGTAGAGATTTTGCATTCTGTACCATTAATATGCATCCATAATCGAAAATCTATGGGTCTGGAAAATTAGGACTGGGTTCAAGGGCATTCCTCCAGATCCAGGTTTGCAGATAAGCATGTTATGTGTTGTCCGTGAAAGCTTCCATTGTCATGGTGGGAGTGTACCCCTGGTTATACTTTCGATCACCATATAATCCAACGTGCCTCTGCCATTGACATGATTGATGTACATGTATTATGGGGTTGCCCATAGCAAGCTCCAATATCCTACTGACACCATGAACCTGCATCCCAGGATTGTTTCTAATGAGCTTCCACAGAGTTCCCTTTCCAATTCTTAAACATACCCCCAACTGTGCCCTAGCCAGTCAGTACATGACCTGGTAGCATCAGGAAAATGATGTCTTTCAGCTTGTCGTCTGTGTCAGGTATATGTCAATGATGGTCCTGTCTTTGATTGTTGACTCCAGGCACTGGTGACTCCATCACTAAAAATGATGAAAGACCTTGCTCGTGGTTATAATGAAGCAAAAGGATATAATGTCATCTGCGATTACCTATGTGAAACTTCCCTCATCGGTTGCCAGTTTGATGGCTGGACAAAAAAGCTGATGGCCTTCTACCCCATATTCTCATCACTACCACCTCCTTTGATATAGGAGCACAGAAACCGGTTCTGGCAGATTGTGTTCAAATTATCTCGTATCTGCCTCATTCCTATTTCATGAGCAGCATTAACTCACTCTGGATCAATACGGCCATTCACAACGTTGACTATAGTTTCTGGATGATCCTGTGACTCAAACGTCAAGTTCGTAGACAAACCATGGTGACATGTGTTGCCCAATGAACATGATATTGTGTTTCAATATCGATGAACTTAGACGTATGACGGTTTCTAGAAACGGGCTCGAAATTTACCTCCGATACATTTTCTGTTGGTCTTGTCTGCGGATATATGATATGTATTTTCCTGATTGACAAATAGGTCTTGAAGCAGATTTCACGAACATGCAAGCTGTCGGTCCATGTCTTCATGGTTTCAGGTTTGAGCATGGTTATGATGATGTCGCTCTTGCCAATTCCATACCTCATGAAGGTACTCTCCATAGACATATTGCTCCAGATACCATAACAGAGCCCTTGATTATGGCGCTTACATGCTCACCTTGCCAGAAATTCTGAAGGACTCTTCCAGACGCTTTCCTTGAGATGTGACATGACGAGTTGAAAGAATATCTTGAGGGAACTAATTTCCAAGACCAACAGATTACGGATACACGAAGGAACATAAAGAAGGTCGCTACTATCCTCAAACTAATGAGCTGCAATGCATGTTCCAGAAAAATACCTCGCAGATCCTTTGCATGCAGACTGTCGTAATTATGAAAATCTAGCCTGCACAGAATTTTGATAATGTAGTGGCCCCATAACTTGTCAAAATGCACAAACCAGGGAGGCAAGAGATGTTTCCAGTAGTCCAGTAGAAGGAGATGAATCAGGCTTTGTATTAAATATGAAATAAAATTAGACCATTTGCTTTTTGTTGGAGTTATATATAACTTCGGCATTTAGCTGTTAAAGCAAGTGGCGCCTAATGCTAAATGAAACTTATTGATACAAGTGATTATCTTCATGTTTGTTTTTTCTTCAAATGAAAACAATCATCGACTTGATTAAATTAGTTTTTCAGCATCATATTATCAGCTTGTTTCAACTGTCATAGGCCTATAGGTAGAAGTAATATTAAAGAGTGTATCTGCTACAATAAGCAAGAATCCATTAAGCGCTTGAAATGATTTTTACAGCAGTTTATGCAATGTAAAAGGCTCATCCGAAGAATTGAAGAACAGATCAGGCGGTCAACCATACATGTATGCCCATTCCCTAAATATCAGCAAAATTGATTTATTTATAAGGGGCTAAGCTCGGGAGAAAAAACTAAAACTCATTGAAATAGTGGTCTTTAGCATTTTTTCGGGTGAAATTACCCTGAATTATATTTATTTAGGGGTATAGTTTTTTAATCTTTCCGGAACATTCTTGAAAAAGAGTCCCAAATATGGTTTTATAAACCTGTCATTTTTTGGGTTTCCCCTCCAAAAGCTTGTAATACAGAGTAATTTTATGCTGCTTCCCTTCCAAAAGCTTGTAAAAGGGCACAAGTTTGATGCGGCTTCCCAACCCCCCCCCCCCCAAAAAAAAAAAAAAAAACCAACAACAACAACAAAACAAACAACGAAAAAAAACGAGTGATAGGGATCTGTCCGAATCTGAAATGAACTAAGTCACATGTATGTATTTTTTCACTATCCCGACGTTTGGTGGGGGGGGGGATTGTCAACCTATTAGGGAGGTGGTACTAATTTCCTCCCTTCCTCACGAGATTAATGTACTATTAGGCATCTTAAGCTGCCATTAGATTATTATACTGCATCATCCCAAACAGATTACTTTTAAAACAAAGGGTAGTACAAAAACATCAGAAGGATACACTGGAGATGATTAATGAGTCTATATACATCTATATCAGCAACATATGTATCTTAAATTTTGCACTTAATCCTGATATTATTTCATTTAATGCACTATGAATTCTTTTGATTAGGTCTATGCCCATTCTCCCAACTTATCAAAATTAAAAATGGGGAATTAAAATGATTTATAAGGTATACACGTGTATATAGTCAATTATACTGCATGTTCTATGGGGGCCATCTTGGAAAATGGCCTCTTTTGTTATATTTCACCTCCAGAACATGCTTGTATCCTCAAAATAACCTCAGATTTGGATTCTCCACCCCCTAAAACCCCTATATTCCAGATTTTGAATATTTTAGGT
>CALNVZ010003426.1:2431056-2449096 GCA_940671915.1 Paracentrotus lividus | reverse complement strand
CGGTATGTTAAAGTAAGGAAATTAGAAATCTCAAGATGGCCGCTGGCGCCATTTTGGATTTTCGGTATTAATCTTAAATTGTCAATGGCTGACAGAGCTCCAGCATGTGGTTGTTTAAAATAAGAGGTCTCACCAGCCAAAATCAGTTAAAAAAAACTATAACATTCCAATGCACACTTAGGCCAAAAGTCAATGGGCTGACTGCCGCGACTAGCTCCCTGCATCTTCTACACGGCATACACACTGTCCTTGCAGCTGGCTTACTCACAATACGTCACCGTCACGTGACTACGATATCGCTTCGATGAAGCTTTTTGGGCGGGGCTTATGGCAGCGGATGGGCAATTATGGGCTTTTCCAATGATCATAATAAATTATCAAAAGTGTTTTTAAAAGAATGGGTGGGTAATATGGACTTCTGATGATTCCTTCTCTAACGAAAAATGGACAATTATTTTTCTATTTAGTAGACCTTTAAGCTATTTCGTAATGCTAGTCGGTCAAGACAGAGTAGAACATCGCGACAGACAAGCGCGACTGACTAGTTTTGACACCTTGAACGACTAGCTGTAAAGCTAGTCCTGCATCAAAGCTCGTCAGTCTGGGCATCACTACGACTAGCTTTTTTTTGCTAGTCCTCAAACTAGTCGGTCAAACGACTAGCGTTAAAGCTAGTCCGTGCGTGACCGAACTAGCATTAAAACAAGTCCGTCGTGACCGACTAACTTGACGGACTAGCATTTCAAGCTAGCTCGTAGAGACGGACGAGCTTTAAAGCTAGTCCGTAATAAGCGGATTGTGTTGAAGGAAAAACTAGTCCGTCGTGACTGACTAGCTTTAAAGCTAGTCAGCCTGGGCATCAACGACGTAGCTTTAAAGCTAGTCGTCTACCGTTTAGGTTTTCAGTGAATATATAGTCAAAGGATTTACTGAAGGTCTTATAATTTCAAATTATATCTTTAAGTTAATGATTTTCAACTTTTAAGCAATTCCAGACATGTAGAGTCATTGCAGTTTTTTAACATACATATTAAATACATGTGCCTATATTACCTGCACATGCAGGTAATATGGGCACTTTGGTAATGACGTCAACACTATTGAATATAGCAGACAGGGTGGTTGGTTATAATTGTTTTTCTTCACATTAAAAGTTAGAGCAGTATTATTGATTCATATAAACAAGATAAGGATGTAGCTCGTGTGTCATTTCGTAATTTTTATGCACAGTTAGCAAATACTGTGGGCCCATATTACCTCGTGTGTGTCACCCCGTATTGGACCTATTGCTGGTGGAAGTCTTGAAAATCACCTTGACAACGCGAGAGTCTAGTTGTTCAGAGAGGTTGGTTCAAATAAATGTCACTTTTTGCTTTTCTGGCTCTTCTCGTAATTGGCCAGTTCGCCTATATCTCTGAACTAATCTTTCTTTGTAGTCAATTCCAGTTTTACCTCATTACTTCGAATGTACTTACGTCATAGATATGGGGGTCATTCGGATAACATCATTCTGCTATTGTAAAGAAACTGGTGCTACGCGTACCGCAAGAGTGAACCTCGGTGATAGGGTCAATATCCGCTATCAGATTGCATCATCATCCACCAGGATGTTGTGGGAACCTGCCACCGGAGTCATTAATGATCTTACTTGCTCAGCTCGATTGTTCGCCACTCTCTGACATACCAACGAGAAAGGATAGGAAACGTAAACTTGTTTTATCAATCTCATGAAGTAAGTATGCTGTGTTGGTGTCTCCCGTTCTTGTATTGTTGGCATCTATGTGTTACGCTCACCGTCTACCTGAGGTTTGTTGTGTTCGGTACCCTTTCATTTGCCAGTTTTGATAGCACGCTTCAAATCAAGACATAACGAGACAGGCAATTTTACAAGAAGACATTACCACCATGCCAACATACCCTATCTCACATGGTCCGCCCACAGCAACACAGGAACGACATCATGTACAGAGGAGACAACACATTACAGCAACTGAAACAACAAGTCCTACCACTCAAGATAAAACGTTCACTATCGTACGACACCTCCACACACACATCAAAAACAGTTGGTCTCTTTGAGCCGGATGTTCTTCGTGCAAACAAACGTAGGCTGCAGAAGATATGTTACTGTTTAGAGCAATATGTCTTCAAATTGTGCCGCTAGTTGACATTGTGGGTTGCTCCCCCGCATACGTTGTGAAGTGACGTCCGTGCGGTCACTGTATTGAGGGAAGATTGTTGTGTGTGTGTGTGTTGTGTTGGTCCTTGAATTCTTTTCCTGAAGAAGAGAAGGTACGGGTTCGTTCAAGGTGAGAGAAGCTTTCTTTGATCTGCTATCGGCAAGGAATTCCAGACCGCACGGGAGCTGAGGTTTCGGCCTGAAATTCAGGAGAATGCAGCTTGGACAGTCTCATTGAAGAGACGGACAATTCGGCAAGATGTCCACCAAGATTGTAGCTAAAATAAGGATGTGTCCAGCCATCTCACCACTCGGTCGTTGCGACCCTCCGCATGCTCAGGGGACCCGGGCAAGATTGACCAGAGTCTCTACCCTTCGTAGACTCGGCGAGCCAGTGTTGTACTTCGTTGTGGTAGAGATCGCCATGTGTGGGCTGGTCTGCTTCAGTTGGTAATTGTCGCGGGAAAAGTTTTCGGGTGAGGGTAAGATAGGGTGAGTGGGATAGAATTTCCGATTATAGATGATGCAGGTTGGATCATGAAATCCAATCTCGGTTGTTATCACTAACATGCGGAAAGTGTGTGGTTAGAATGAAGAGCTAGGATCGATGCCGATTATGTGTGTGTATTGGCGACGGAGAGGCAATCGTCTATCAGGTGGCATAGGATTGTGTGGTAGTGGTGACTTGGCTCGTTGTGTGTGAGGAACGACTCGCGGGGTGTGGGGTTGGACCGATCCTTGGGTGTCTTGGGTTGTGGGTGCGCCCGATGATAGAGTAAGTGTGATCATCGAAAGCAGTTATAAGTAGTTGCAAATTCGTCTCTTTCATACAGGGCTATACCAATAAGATTCCACTTCGTGTAGTTTGTGCTTCGCGTATTGGGTTGAGAAGAGTTTCCTGCTTTCTACTCAAGGTGTTTTACGTAGGTGTCACCATGGCGCATAATCTATCGTTATTCTCTAAAGATATTGTTGGCTCCTTGTTTTTCTCTCTGTTTTGTGTATGAATGTGTTGTGTATATGTGTGGTCGATTATCATACTGTACCTCTGTTAATTGAATTTAAAGGGTGGACTTGTCGATGTTAGTTGCTATATGTGCTCTAAGATTCTGTTCATGAATTCATATCTGAGTGTTTTAAGGCTCTTATTACTGAGAGAGTTCATGGTCAAACACTGAGAACAAGCTTTGTTAGAGGGAATTCGCTAAGAGTAATAGTTTTGGGGTTTGAGATGCAGCCCAGCTAGTACGCATCAAAGACTATCGTGAGTACTAACGAAGATATGCATATAATACACTGGACAAATGCGCTGTTTTTTACAACAGGTCCTTTTTCAGGGTGAGGTAACTTCCCGAAAGATATTTGAGCTCACTTGTAACAAAGCAGATAAACTATCAAGGATCTGGTCATAATTAGACAGATAAGACAAATGACAATTAACAAAGGGGAAATTAAAACAATTGTGAGTAGACAAATGGTGTTTTTTGGCATTGGACCAACTGTTTTTAGGGCTCAATAGATATACAATAACATAACAGGTAAGTGATTCAGACTCGCACCCTACGTGGGATTAATCCCCTATTACTTTTGGTCAGATTAAGAGGGTCGGGTTCAATATACAGATTCTCTAAGTCCGAAAGAACAGCAGAGATGTCAAAATATAGTATCTTACTGAATAATGAATATTAATATAGCAATAAAGGACAGTATTAAAAGTCTGCTTATTAACTCGAGGAGGTGTTCTGAATTCTGGTTGACTTCCAGGAGAACCTGGTCGATAACGTTTCGTACAACATATATATTAAATATGAATAAATTAATTAATACAATGATACATTAAACCTCTCGGATAATTGTCTGCCAGGAAACGCTCTGAATAATTACACATAGGAAGCATTCACTGAATTCGGATATTATAATAGCTTTAAAACGCTAGACTGGAAATGGATTGTTTCTTTACTTTTTCTTTTCGTCTGGAAACAGGGCTTTTTAAAGGGTGTGTACGAGACTTAACAGTGATCGCGATTCTCGAACCGTTGCACTCGACGGATATTTATTGGCTTAGGGATACTGTTGAACACGCCTTAGCATGGTTCTCGTATTGATTCTAATCACAAATTGACATAAAGTGGAATGATGTCTTCTGGGATCAACTCTTAATACAGAATACCATTATGCAGAGAAATGGAGCACATCCCAGATGAGACCTCCAGTCTGGGCAACCGCGGGAAGATTGCACTGGCGTAACGTCAATATGAAGTCAATTTAATGTAAGTTGGCAAAATTGTTCATTAAGAGGAATTCTTTTATCCCGCCTTTCATTGAAGATTCTTATCTATTTCTTGCCTGTCTTATTGTTCCTTCTGAAAGAGGAGCTTTGTGGAAAGAGGATATGTTGAGCGACCAATAATTGAAGAATTTGAATATGCATAAGTAGATCTCTGTATTTGAGCAAAGGATCTATCACGATGACACTTTTTCTTAATAGAGTATGTGTTTCTTCGGGCTTCTTTATAACGCTGGAAATTCGACTGGTCAAGTTTCTGTCTCGCTCTAATGTCCCTAGTTTTTTTGTACACACGCGATTTGCAGGAGAAAAGGGCGGGAAGAACGTCCAATTTCAATTGAATATATACCTGGATAGGTGGGGATCTCGTTGTAGATCTGGATGTACGCAAAAGTGTTTCGTAGAACTTGATGCACACTACTAGTCCTTGGCGCTGATTAGATTTTCAACTAGCTGGAAGGTGGGATGTTTCGCAGAAGCACATTTCTGTTGGTCAGAGTTTCGAGGTCTATGAGAGAGATGTAAGATTATACAGTCCTCTAGATGCTACTTACACAGACGCAGTATGCGCTCAGGTGACTCTGGATCCTCCGCAATGAGACAAGTTCGAATTCGATTTTATTCAGCCGTAAAACAAATATTTTCACCCCTAAACAAAGAATGTATCTTCCATGACTAGTGAAGCAGTCTCTTATATCTAGGTTCCAGTTACGCAGCTACAAAGCTTATAAGATCGAGCAGAAAAGCAGTGCGAATGAATAGGACAGCTGTCTCTTGGTTGATTCAAGCGTTGAAACGGACAGAGTGATCACCCGTTAAATGTGTGTAGTAGCCGGAAGATAACAAATATGACCATTCTCAGATTCGAATTCTGTCCTCGGCGATGGATTTGTACTCTAAAGTAAATATGAAATATTCATTTCTCCGAAATAGTCGTTACTCCGTCTTATATACATTAAGAAACGAGAACTATGACAGTAGTGGGTATGGGACTATTGGTTTGTTTGGTGTGCCATGGATTAAGGAGCATCGTCTTATCTCAGGCTTTCTCACAAAGTACTGCCAACCTACTAATAACCGTGTGTTTCGAATTATTATAGGTGCGGCTTATCTGATCAACGGATTTTTTTATTCTGGTGTCTAGTTTGGCATCGCCGACTTTTCGCTAGCACATTTTTATATTTCTTTTTTTCCTTCTTTGTTGTTTTTATTTGGTTGTTCTTACTTTCTGTTGTGTGTGGCGGTGAAGATGGAGAGCATGCTGTTTGCTTTATTTTCGTCTTTCTCTCTATAAAGGCTCCGTATGATTAAGAAGATCTTGACGTACCCTCCGGGATTTCAGTGACGGCCTCTCATCCTGAAACGTTTTTGGGTTGTTTTTTATGGGTTTATGAAACAAACCTGTGTCCTCGTGATGCTTAGCAGGAAGCCTCGAATGATACGGATTTTCACAGGAATGTCATGCTCGGTTAGTTCGTCGCGGTGTGTGAAAAGTCCGTTCCTAAATTTAGCAGGTCAATCTATAAATACGGGCAGGTGTAACAAAGGGTCGTGTCATTCTCTATCGAATTGGGGAAGGGAGTCGGGAGATTAACAAAGGGTGAGAATCGCACCGAAACAATCTCTCTCTATGAGGAAGGTCTATTACCTGGCAACCGTTAGCGGGTGTGACTACCCATGGAGGTGAGTGGGGTATTGGCGGTGAGCGATTTAAGCGGCTTTGTTGGTTCTCGGTTCAGACCATAGTATGCGATTCAAAATATCCATCTGTCTGATTTCTCTGGAGTACATTCAATGTTTCTGTCCGTGTCATTGGTTATGTGTGTGTGTGTGTGTGTGTGTGTGTGTGTGTATGTACACTTATTCTGTCAACATTCGTTTATAATCTTTATCCATTTATTGGGCGCATGTGAGATTTTACCAGGGAATGTCTCACAGGACACAACCAAGAATGTCTGTTACTCAGTCATGCGTGCAAAGACCCAAATTGAAAGGGTACTCTACCAAGACATATCAGGAAACTCATAATTAAATGTTCATGGTTCAAACAAGACAACTTCAAAATGATGGGATATTTTTTTTTTACCCACTCTTACATCAAATAATCGTTGGGAATTAAACGAAAATCTAAATTGACCAAATGGTTTTTACATGAATTTACAAATAAACTAAGTGATAATTAGACAAGATAGACCAAATGACAATTAGACAAAGGGGAAATTAAAACATATTGTGAGTAGACCAAATGGTGTTTTTGGCAATTGGACCAACTGTTTTTAGACCAAATAGATAACAATAACATAACAAGAATGATACAACTCGCACAAAATGTATACATTACTTTTGTCAATAAAAGGAATACATCAGAAGAACACGAAAGAAAGAATACATTCTAATAATAATATTAATAATACAATAAATTATATACGGCTTATAACAGGAGTTTCAAGGTACTTTACAATAATATTAAAATGAAAATAATTAATACACATATTGCATAAAATAAACCCTTTAATTGGGGAACTTGATAATACAAAACATCAACAGAATCAATAATATAACTTAAAACACAACGAATGTTTTTTTTTTTTTTTTTTTTTTTAGGACAGGTTTTAAAGATTCGAATAAAGTGGACTGACGGATATTTAGTTGCAGATACTGACACCCTGAGTGTCTTTCTAAACACTTGACAAAAGTTATATACTCTAGGAATAATAAAACACATATCAAAATCACACAGAGAGACCTCCAGCTGGGCAACCAAGATTGGTACGCAATATGAAGTCAATTTAATGTAAGTTGGCAAACTTTTCTAAAGTATCCCGCCTTCATTGAAATAACATTGTCTATGTTCTTCTGAATAGGCCAAATAATAAATCATAATAAATCATATTAAGCCAAAGGATCTACTCACTTTTGTGTCTTAAACATGAACAGGTCAAGCTCAATCCTTTGATAACAGGTTGGGAAGCAATAATTATGTAGACGATCTGGCTCAAAAGTTGGTTTGCCCAAGTTCTTGGCCTGAGTTATAGCTGGGTTCGCAAACACTTTTGGTCAGAGTTTCAGTTGAGTTAATTTAGTATATTACGACGCGTTTGGAATGACTATCCAATTCAACAAGTTCGAATTCGATTTCATCAAGCGTAAAGACAAAGTATTTATCAACCCTAAACAAATATACTATGATTTATATATTTATTCTATTTACCACAAAAGCAGTCAAATGCGTGTGTATAGACCTGCATGTTGACAAGTTTAAAGCAGTGACCCGTTAATGGAAAGCAGCACAATTCCTCTCAGATTCGACATTTGGTTCGGATATGATTAAAGTAAAGTATGAAATATCATTTCAGTCGTTCCTATTAAAATAAGAACGAATGAAAATAATACGTCATGGTTGTTTTTCCAGATTGGCATTAGTTCAACCATGAACCTACTAAAACGTATTAGGCATGAACGGATTTTTTTATCTGGTTTTGGCCGCCGACATTTCGCTTTTTTTTTCTTTTTTTTTTTGTTGTTTTTTTTTGTTTGTTTTTTTTTTGCGGGGTGAGTTCTTTTTATTTTCGTTTCTTTAATAAAGGTTGTAAGCTGAAATATGACCTTAAAGTTTGTTGTTTTTGGATTGTCAGATAGCAACGAATGATGTTACAAAATGGGTTTAGTCGGTATGGTGCTTTCATAAATTTACAGGTCAATTAAATACGCTGTAACAAAGGGTTACCAAGGATACATTAGCATGATTAAGCGTATTGTGTGATCCTAGTAATGATTCAATTCTGTTTTCATGGTCTCTTCTTGTGAACGTCGAACGTTGTCAAAAATTGACCTGGAAACCTTGACTTTCTTTCTCAAACGGAATATTTTTTACATCAAACATTTACATTTTTTTTTTTTTTTTTTTTTGCTTAAATTACTCACATTCATGTTTTAGGCATGTAAGAGACAGCATCAACAACTCTTTCTGCCCTTTTCTGCCTTTCTTTGCTTCCATCTTTAAACCATTTCTATAATTTCATAATCTGTCTTCTGCTGAGTTTAAAACATGATGTGAAGAACATTAAATTTTGGATGATTAGATATTAAACAAGAAATAATACTTAGCGTATTGTGTCAGATGCATCAAATCAAATCCCTTTTGAAGTATTAATAAAAATTTGAGGTTGTACCTTTTGGGTCCGAATGAGTTTGTCGGTGTCATTCTATTCGTTTTGTTTCGTTTTGGGGTCACTTTCCAGGGCTAGTTGGAGAATTGTCTTATTTATGGGTTTTTGGTTCATGAGGGAACCGGAAATAAAGACCGATGTTGGTTGGTTTAAATTCATTCTAAAAAGTCACAAAATAAAGTGACTTTGATCAATGTTCCTGGCAAATGAAAAAAGGGGGTAGTATTTTATTTTCATTGTTTCTCTGAACTAAACGATAAATCATTATAGGGCTGACAAACTCGTGTTCAATTAAAATAAATAACTAAATAAATAAATATAATTCCCAGGAAGTGTTGGGGGAACATCCCCGATATAGCCAGGGTCCTAAAGGATGGAATCTGGGAGAAGCACAGTCAATAAATCAAAGCTACAGCAAAATGATGTTTCCAGATCAATACAAAAAGTTTCCACTTTTATGAATGTATGTATTTTCAGGTGCGTGTTGTGTATTTGTACGCTATACAAAATTAGGTTATTCGGCAATTTGCCGTCATGAAATTTAGGTAATAAACAATTTCAATTGAAAAAATACATAATTATATAACGCTTTTTTTTCTTCAAATTATTGATTAATCTATTGCTGACTCAGCAATATTAAAGCCCTGGGTTTACTTATCTTTTATCTTTTTGGTGTGTTTTTAAATCGCCTAAATGTTTATCAATGAAATATAAAAAACCTAAAACTCACATAGGAATCTAACCTTCAATTCAGATAATGCTGTAGCATAGAATTGATTTTACAGAATAGTAATATGCACAATACCCCTGAACGAGCGATTGTTTATCAGAAGCAACAAGAAGAGAATGGCTAAACCTATTTAAAGAAAAATATCGCTTTATCCATTAAAGCATCGATTTTGATTTTTGAATCGTCTCGCTGAACATGCATTGTTATTTTCATTCGTTCCGATTATACAAAGGGCATTAAAGCAATATATTATACGAGATATCATTGTACGCCCACCTCTAAAATTTCTGATTCTTGACTGTGAAGCATGGAGTCGAGAATGACTCTTGCCATTTTATATTCAACCAGTTCAGTGAGTCGTGGACTATCATATAAAGAATGAAATACTTCCAACCGTTTCAGATACTTTGCTCAGAAATGGTGAGTAATAACCGAAACTTTCAGAAGAACAAATTTAAAATTATGTTTTTTTTAATTCATTGTCTAATACCACATGGGCTAGACCCATTTGGTCAACCAAAATGTTGGTCTAATTTTTTTATGACCCTTTGGTCTAATTGCAATTTTTTTATAAACTATAATCTAGTGGCCAAATTGTCCAATTAGTTTTGTGTCTAATTCTCTTTCCCGAATGGTGATTGTTTGGTCTATTCCCAGTTTGTTAATAAAACTTAGAGGTGTCAGACTAAGTGCACTTTTGACGAAATAGGAATTTTTACAAAATGTTAAATAAGCGAAGTGGCCATTAGACCAAAATTCAATGTTTTTATATCTTACACTGATATCTATCTAAGCCAAATGTTGTATTAAAGGAATACAACTTATTGTAATCATACAACGAGAAATCTACCACCATTTCAAATTCCATCCATTGCAATTCATGGTTTATGGTTCGATTATTAACTATTTAATACGTAATTTGTGCTGTGGACCTATTAAACTATGCGAAATTATTAATTCTTTGATTGATTACAGTATACGGCTTCATTTGATTGTTTACAGGCATATCAATGTTTGTGTTTGCTGAGTATTTCCATCACCATTATTCACAGTAAGTTTAAAATTCAAAAACATACTTATGATGAAATACTTTGCACATTAAAGTAAACGCTAAATCAGGTTATGGTGGTAACTTTAAAATTATATGCCTACTCTACCATTTTCATTTGAATTGTACATTCGATATGAAGGAGTATGGTTTTCATTTAAATTAAGATATTTTTTACCCATTTTAAGAACTCCCTGATGAACAGACGCTCTATACAAAATGAGTCAGAAAGACTATCCCGTCATTTTTTTTTTCTTGTTTAAAGTAAAAACATTAAATCACGGGTGTCATGATTATGTCTTGGTAGAGTTACCCTTCCATGATTTTGGTACCATTTTTATTTAGGCCTAAACCTTTACACGCATGACTGAGTAAAAGAAAATATTCAGAAGAATGCAGAATTTCATGCGTGCCAAGTGAAGATTAAAACAAATCTTTATAAAAAAAGATATATGAAAATATATGTACACATACACACACCATCACCACACACACACACACACACACACACTCCCTCACACACTCCCTCACACACGCTCATCACCGTAAACGCACCCTAAAACACAAGAAATAATTCATAATGCAGCGTTAACATCTCCCGTTTTCTGATCAAGCATTTTTGTTACCAAGACCATTAATGGTTAAGTAGAAATCCCTAAAAGATGTGTGTGTGTGTGTGTGTGTGTGTGTGTGTGTGTGTGTGTTTGTGTGTGTGTGTGTCTTTGTGCTTGCAGATAATTCATGAATTCTCGATTTGTTTATTATTCTGTTTACACAGCCACTTGACACAAGTGAGATTTTGTAGTCTTCTAAAAAAATTGTCTGTTATTCATTCATGCGTTCTAATATCCAAATGGAAACGGTACCAACAAATGCTGGGAGGATGACTTTACCAAAGTCATATCATAAAACCCATAGTTTAATGTGCATACTTAAAATTAAATGACTTCACAATGATAGGACTTTTTTAACGCACTCTGTATAACAAGAATCAAAATGCCATCTCGCGCTGTGCTCACATGTTTTACTCAAGAAATAAACATATTTGGAGCAAAACATTCTTGAAAATGCCGTGATTTGAGATCATCATTATATATAATTGTTATTATCATATGCTTAGTGCTCGCATATTTTGACGGTAGGTATACTGCGTGAAAACTAACTTTCTATGTGGAATCTATATTTCATTGTACACCTTGTAATATTTCCTCCAACATGATCCTACATTTGTCTAATGATTTATGCACTTCTCCTTGAATAACAGATCTCTGGGTCAGTGATATGAAATATCCTCTGAATTTACTTCTTGATTTCAAAATGCACCTTTTTTAAAATTACATTCTAATGGACATTGTTTTTGTTTGACTCTCTGATTAGGTGATGTGATTATGATTTTTTTTTTCAAGTCTTTATTCCAGCATCAGCAAATATCCATGCCATTTGTAGAAGCTTACCAGCAGACTGTGGAAGTATTCGGCTTCGTAACGGGAAATTGATCCAATTGGTATCAACAAACATTGGGCCAATAGGAACGATGCCTTCAAACTTATTGAACCGTGCAAACGAACGGCTGTCGAGTAATCATCTCACATGCAATCTACCTGGTATATTGCTATTAATAATTATAATTTTCTTATGGAACATTTCTAATAACTAGACCAGTTGGGCTTAATCCCCTCATACACAAAGCCTCTGTTACCTTATAATGCTAAGATTTACTATTCCCAATGTATTGATTCAGGCAGGAGATTATCAATTCATTTTTTATATATTTTTTTTTAATGGAAGATCATGTTAATAATTAGATCAAAGTTAGTAGGCTTACTAAATACGTATTTTGTAGGACTTGCTATTGTCTCCAAGAATAGAAGGGCCTGGTGAATTCGTGTTTAGCCTACTAACTTAAGGGTGCTATCTCACTTCGCGGAGACGTCTCCGCGACAGAATAGAAATTTCGTCTCCGCGACGGATAAATAGTATCAGAGACATCTCCGAGACGTCTCGGAGACTTCTCCTGAATTTCGGATACAGATTTTTCCGAGATTTTTCAGCAGAGTCGCCATAAAAATGTAATTCAAAAAACAGTTTTGTTGTAAGTTTCTCCTGCAAATAATTACGTGAGAAATAAAAAATATACATCAGGAGTAACACATTTTGTTCCGTTTTAACCAAATACGTATGCTATAAAACTCTAATGATATTTTTCCTTCTCAACATTATTCTTAAGGGAGAAATTTACAGCAAAACTGTATTTTAAATTACATTTTCGTATGGCGACTCTGCTGACATCACTTTGCTGTATTTTGTCTGTATTTTTTTTTTTACAGTGTATAAATGGTCAGTCGTTATTCTCTCTCAATTAAAGCAAATAATGAAATATCCAAAGCTTGAAAGTTCAATCTGTCTTTTTTTTTTATGAAACCTGAAACATGTGCAATTTGAAAGAGCCACGCATCCATGAATAAGAACTGTATAAAATTAAATTGTAAGAATGGGATGTGCAGAATTCAAAATTATCTTGATGATCACTATCCTCGGTCTATTTTCTTCTGAATCTCAATACAACCACAAATTCTTCAAAGGACGGTTGAAAATAGTGAATCACTGGGAATCGACTAGGTTAGTACTGGTGTGATTTGGTAAATTACCTGTTTTATAAATTGAACGACATGAATCTCAAAAGTTGATTCGTGGGGCATAAAAACATAAGTAGTCAAATCATAGTTGGCCACACGTCATGAGTTGGGTGGAAAATGCGTTACATGTCAAGAAAATTGTAGAAATGTACATTGTCACAATCAAACATCTCTAGTTTCTTAGTAGTAAGTCAGACATGTATCAAAGTATATATATATTGAAAACAGAGATTGAAAGGAGGATGATTAACATATTTTGTGCCTGTGAAAGGTGTGTCATAAAAGCTATACAGAGTGTTACAGGAAAAATGGTTTGAAAAACTTCACAATTTTACCGGCAAATAATTTCTTAATCTTTTCACCAAATGAAATGAACCATCGTGGATTTTGTCAATAAGACACTATGCTTCTAAAAAATATAAACTTGTAATACAAAATTATTTTTCCTAACCGCGCTACAGGGTGTCAAAAAAGAAGAAAAAATAGTGCAAAAAGGGCAGAAATCCTGTCTTTTACACTTGGATTACAACTCAAACAAAGTTTATTGCAAGTAATATATTTCCACTAAATTGTGTTTTTACATGCATGCAAAGAAAATGGCGAAAAAATGACAATTATTGTTATAAAATTGCATGTGACAATTTTGTATGCCTGCAATGCATTGTCTATGAGGATGTGTGCATAAAGTTTGTTTTAATTGATTAATTAATTAATTGATTAAATTGCTTTTGAAAAATCTTCTTCACATTTATCTAGAACCACATAAATTCCCAAGAGAATGATATATCACTCAACCCATTAGACCAAATGACTGCAAAGATATAACGCAGCAAACAATAAGAAAGTAACAAAAATGGGAATTCCCTATGCTTTAACACGTGCCTCCACCGTAGGATCCTCCACCGTAGGATCCTCCACCCCTTACCCTACTCCACTAAAAGTATCTTTGTATCAAAGCTATGAGCATAACGAAGCTGAAATTTCACAGACATGTAGCCTAATAAATTATCTACAATATGATTTATTGCACAGCTTATGACTGTACATCATTTTCATGCTATGTGAAAAATGTGATAATTTTCCCTCCAAAATGTAACGCCTCCACCCTTTTATACAATACCCCAACTTGTGACACATGGCCAGTTGTAAAATACAGCTGTGCATAGGGTAATGTGCATTAATTTACCTTGATAAAAAAAAATATTGGCCATTTTCTTTCTATTTTATGTAGATTTAAATGAATGTGACAGTAACCGTTATTTAAATAATGGTATATACATGCTAGGACCTTGGAAACCGATACAATTGTACTTGTCCAGCTGGAATAGTAGGATATAACTGTGAAATAGGTAAGTTTGATGAGGTATGCCTGGGCTGTTATTGTTTGTTTGGTTGTTGGATTCTCTTTTTCTTTTTCTTTTTTTTTTGTTAACTGTCTTTATTTTTATTATTTACTCTCTTTTTCTTTTCTTTTTCTTTCTTTTTGGTAGGGAGGGGGGCTTTTGTTGCTTATTTTTATTCTTAAAACATAGACGTGTACAATTTTGCTAGCATACCTTCATTATGAACAATGAATACCATTTCTTTTTTATTACGACAACTGCACGAAATAAGGTTAGCACCGAAATAGATAGAAATTGGTATCATACATTAGATATCGATGTTTATTCGCAAGCAGGGCCTTTATTAGATAAGGATATATCATATTTTTTGTTAGATATGATGGGATCGTTACCACAATCACAAACCAATGTAGGCGTCAAGGTGATTAGTTAAATTCGCATCCTTTGTCGTCATTGTCAAGACATCAATCTACATGAAGAAAACTAAAAGTACATGACTAATTATAGGCCCTATCCATAAATTAAAATCAATATTGAATAAAAAAATTCTTTCATGACAATTATTTTTGTGCAACTAAATATTTTGTTGTCTAAAATGCAAACTTGTGTCACTGAAATTAAAAAAATTAAATAAATAAATCCCATTTTGTCGTTATTCTTCCTTGCGCATGCTTAATATAGAATAAATGTATATTGAATAATTCACAATTCACGAGATGCCTTAAGCTATCGAGTGCTTCAAGCCATCTTTGAGTGTGGTTCAACAGTTCAGTCACTATGCGACCTTTAAAAAATGCTGACTTCAGCCTTTGAAATTCTAAGTGTGCGATGAAATTAAAAAAAATAAAAAAAATAAATCCCATTTTGTTGTTATTCTTCTTGCGCATGCTTATATAATAAATGTATATTGAATAAGTCACAATTCACGAGATGCCTTAAGCTATCGAGTGCTTCAAGCCATCTTTGAGTGTGGTTCAACAGTTCAGTCACTATGCGACCTTTAAAAAATGCTGACTTCAGCCTTTGAAATTCTAAAAATACCTCTTCAGTTTTTAGAGTGTATAATTGAGAAATGTCCTGTTTGCGCTTCGCACTCGCATGATATCCTAAATGGAGTTCGTTCATACGCATGTGTGTATATTATTGTCATTAAATTATTATCCCTTATCCTTGGAATCGACACTGAAATCGTGATATACAATTCGATGTGTGATATTAACGACAATAGGAAATATCGACGATCATTTCCCCCTCCCCCATCACAAAAGCAAGTCGACACCATCCCTTCCCCACACACACACACACACACACACACACACGTACACATACACACACTTTTAAATTCGCTCCATTGCATCTGTTATTACTTTTATCATTTTTATTTTAGGTGTTATACATGTGTCCTTCTTCTTCTTCTTTTTCTTTATTACGTATTAGATTTCAACGAATGTGTGAGTTCTCCCTGTCTGAATGGAGCAACTTGCCTGGATCGGATCAATGGATACCTATGCTGGTGCTTCCCAGGTTTCATAGGAACTCATTGCGAAAATGGTATGGCTATGTATTTTAGTGATATAAATATAGACCAAATTTCATTCAGACCCAATTGAGCATGAATATGTAAAAATGTAGAAAATAAAAATTCAGTACAGGTATGAATTCAGTTGTGCATTTTTTCCAGTTTGATTTTTTTTTTTTTTTTTTTTTTTTTTTTTTTTTTTGTTGCTTTTCTATCATTATTATTTAAAATATTGCCAACGATAAAATCATTATTATTTGAATATTGCCTACACAGCGTATCCCAAATAAAAGTAAATCCGACTTTCGGTGCATCGTATTAAAAATTAATGTATCATTAATTTTTATTTTATAACGGAGATTAAGTTATATTCTATCCAATGATACCAAATTTATACCTGTGTTGTCATGGATAAATGAGAACTTGAATTTTTGAAGACTTCGGTCAAGAAATCCACCGGTGATCGGTGTGAGCGCCATAATGTTGTTCAAATAAACTGTATACGAAAATCTATCGTCGTGAGAGCATCTGATGCCGAAATTTCTCTGAGAAAATTGCTGAAAGCCAACAAACTATGGCCGCGACCAACTAACACGCACACACACTGCAACTCTCCAAACTTGGACATTACCTGAGCAATTTTATTAGAATATATTGGAATATACAACCATTTTGATTAATATGTATCAAGCAACGAGACAGGCTGCATTGAAGAAGTCGAAACAGGACGGAAAAGTGGATTCCAAGATAAAATCCAAAGAGATCATGACGCAGGATAAAGATCTCCAGACACCAACTGAGGGCCCCGCCAGCGAAGCCGGGGCAAACCGATGCTCCAACATCGAAACTCCATCGGGGAAAGATGCGGTCAATCTTGTCATCCCGAACATTCCAACTCCACCCAATTGCGAAAACAAGGATGACGATGGAACGACCCCCGTAACGACCCCAGAGGGGATTGCCCGATACTTTCAAGAGGCGACTAAGAACTTAGAAATAATGATTCATAAGGCAGTGGAATCGTTAGTGGATAATATCAAGGCTGTCGAGGCAAGGCTTGGGGCAGCTATCGAATTTGAGAGCAAAAGGGTCACTGAGCTGGAGGAAAAAATGTCAACCTCGAGAGAAGGATGGGGGATCTGGAGAAAGAGGTTCAAGCTTTGCGAGCTGAGACTGCAAACCATCAGGCAGATATTAATAAAAGTGAGAGGTTCTCGAGGAGGAACAACATTCGTATCGTTGGAATACCAGAGTCGACCACGGAGAATGAGGATTGCGTGGCGCTTGTTGAGGGCATCGCAAGTGAGAAGTTTGGCCTGAACCTCAATATTGAGAGAGCTCATCGAGATGGGAAGGCGAGTAAAGGTCATTCGCGTCATATCCTTTTCAAGACATTGTCATATCGACATAAGGTATCACTAATGCAGAATCAGAGGGAGAAGCTGTCTAAGGAAAAATATTATATGACTGATGACCTCACGAAGGATGACCTCATTGAAAAGAGGAAGTGGAACGTTGAAGTGCAAAAATTGTACCATCAGAACGTCAAGCTGAGATTTTCGGCCGGGAAATGGCGAAACCAAGGAGGTGTGCCATATGAGTTCTAACCTACCGGCAAATAGACTGCTGGATATAACTTCGTGTTTGTCCATTAATCTTTAAGTTAGATTTTGTAGTTCCAACTTCTATCTAGTTATTTGGTTTAATGCTATCTTCGTGATCTAGTTGTTCTTTTAGCATGATTTTTACTTTATGATTTATCTAATTATTGCATGTAGTGTTTAGTTATCTGTTACATATATCCTCATATTCTATAGTTATATAGTTCCTGTCTATATCTTTGCTTCGAATTTGTTTAAGAATACAAAGTAAACTGTATATGTATTTTCTTATTTACTCTTTGGAGAGTTGATATGCAGTGCCATTCGATTATCTCATTACTAATATCACAATCGAATTTATTACTATGTTTGTGTGAACCTTAACAGGTACATCGCC
Organism: Paracentrotus lividus; assembly: GCA_940671915.1. Lineage (NCBI taxonomy): Eukaryota > Metazoa > Echinodermata > Echinoidea > Camarodonta > Echinidae > Paracentrotus > Paracentrotus lividus. The sequence goes on along the minus strand of CALNVZ010003426.1, from coordinate 2,431,187 downwards.
TTTTACTTGCCCTTCTTTTTTTCTATTTTCTCTTATGTTGGTTATTATAAGCAAAGAACATGATATTGCCCAGGACATAGACAGAATAACAACAAGTTCTTGTAAGCATGGATGGTAATGAAGAGTTAAAC
>CALNVZ010003426.1:2412393-2431031 GCA_940671915.1 Paracentrotus lividus | reverse complement strand
GCAGTGTAGATCATATCCGGCAAGATTGTAAATAATTTCTTCGTCTGACAGAATTAATCCTAAGTTGATCAGGCTATAAACAACTCGTTTCAGCTTACTTCTTATCATAACAAATGCCGCACGTAAGGGTTGGCCAAAATAATGAATGATGATTTAGATCAATTTCGTTTTATCTTCCCGTGTACGCCAATTATGCAATATTTTCAGTAATTAGGCGGTCACTGAACTTGGTTGAGTGACACATCACCGTTTCTTCTAGCTTATAGTACATAAATGGCTTTTCACACGCTTATATAGTTGATTGTCTAGGTGGTAGTTGGGCTGGTGGCGGCGGGAGGTGCATAGTGGGGTAGGGGAATCATGCTTAGTGCTGGCGGGACAGTGCTGGTAGGCGGTGTGGGTGTGTGGACGCGGTACGTTCGGCGGCGCTGCTGGGCGGGGCGGGTGGGGTATGTTGATGGATCGCGTTCGGGTTGGGCGGGACGCTGGACGGTCATTATAGGCGACTCCGTAGAGGAGCGGGAGTTCGCGCATTGTTATATTTCTAAATAATTTGATTGTTTAGAGCTGCGACCAGGATTTAACTGTTTAAAAAGTGGTTTATCTCACGCAGCCCTCGCATCGCATTGAACGTAAGCTCCAAATGAAAGAATCTTATAGATGTACATGGGTGCTATAAGGCCGCTAATACCAGACGGTAGATTTACTCCTCGAGGCAGATCTCAATATACGTCTTAGAAAATATAAAACTCAGTAAGCGGAAAATAGACAGGATGTGTACGTAATGGGTAGTGGTTTTAACATTGGACTTGTTGAATCGGGATAAACATCTCTCCGACTAGATTTAGGTACACATGTTCAATAAGGCCGGTTTCTCTTACTACGGACTATTGATAGCGCACAGAATAGCACTACGAACTCTGCGCTAACTCATTATTTTAATGAGCACAATATTTTTAACAATGATCCTTTGCTGATCATTTTGAGATCGCAGGTGCTCTTGTATAGTGAGAATCATCGGATTCAATATTCCTGATAATTTATAATTATTAATGAATGAATCATTTGTATGCGCCAAAAAGGAAAATAAGTACCTACAATGTTTCGTTATTCGACTGCCGGGAAAGAAAATATTAAGTTAGATACCGAGTGTTAGGGATGGTAAGGCTGGAAATGATTGTATTAACTGCAGCGATGTAGGCAGACCGACACTGCATATAGAATTCTATGGAAGCAGCCTGGTGTTTCATCTCATTTCAATAGATGTATCCCAAAACTGGAATTAAGTTAATAAAGGAAAGACGCTTAAAATCATGGATAACCGTAAGGGAAATTCTTTGTTCAATAAGACATAGAAATATTGCGTGTTATAATATAAAACGTAGTCTTGCAACGAACCGAAGTGATGAGATTAAATCGTAAAGTATAAGACTGTTGATAGGGTGCGAACGAAATTGACAACAATAATACGCAGACTCCGTCACCGTAAAACTGGTATTTCATTTGTGCAAAAGAGGATTTGAAAAAAAAATGCTATGGGAATATGTCATGCGCCCTGGAGAGTTTTAATAAAGAAGGTTGCTTGGAAAACAAAAGAGGCAGAGCATCAATGGTGAGCGTCAGATTAATGAAGGATGGTCAATTATAATTTCTGAGTCTACTAGATTAGAGCAAGATATTTCAGACATTTGTTTTATGAATGAATACTCTTGCTTAATGGTAGCGCCCTGACCGAACCAGGGCAGCAAAAATTATTCCATAGGACACGAACCGCATGTTACTATAGTCAGTATCTTTCCAAGCCGCTAGAATGCATGCGAATCAGTCGAATCTGTTTTCTTTGTTCGTGCCGGATCGGTGCTGTCAGACTGAGGCTTGGTCTAGATGGCTGTTCGAATTCTGAAGTGATGTAGTGACTGTGAAACTAAGGGTCGGTTCATGCGAGTGGTCATGGACGGTAATGAGGTACGCACTTTTTTGAAACACTAGTTGCATGTAAAAATGAATAACAGCGTTAGTAATAAGACAAGATATTTGTAAATAATGTTATCACTAACAAGACTAAGGCTTTGATTGGCTGTATTTTACGGCAGTGTGTTTTTCCCTGTAGAGAATTGAGGTGGAATTGTGAAAATAAATGTTTTAAAAGATTGCAAAAGTGATTTCCAGAGTGAGGGTGTACAAAGATAGGATGAATCTGTTTCGTTGGTACTTCAAATTGAGGCAGGTAACGCTGAGGTCTCATCATCACTCGCGCTTCCAAGTTTTCTAGAGGTCATGGAAAGGTATACTTTTTTAATAGATTATGATGAACTTTCTAGCAAAGAAATGAATTGATTATAGTATTCACAGTATGCGTCTTTAGAAAGGGCTTTTCAATTCCACATGGCAATTGGCAGTAGTCAAAGAACTATTGATAGAGTGTCGAGCCTTATGCTCGAAAGAAGAACATGTTATTTGGCGTGTGTTATGGATCTAAGTAAGCATTTGTTGACAGAGGACTCCTTGAAGTAAGTACAGAGTAAACTAGTATAGAAAGAGAGCAAGTTGCAGAGATATTGTTGGAATTGGAAGGGTGTTGCAGATACAATTGGTTTCAAAAACTAGTTAAGGTCTATGGATAGGACAGACAATATTGGGTGTAGCTGACGGAGAGAGATTATTGCTCAACGTATAACAGTGCAGGAGTTATTGTTACCGATAGAGGACTCGGGGTGCCACCATAGGTTGCGCGATTCTTGGTCGGCAATTGTTTTTATTGATTTATGGTCATGATTATTTCATATTCATGTCAAATGGGTGCATTGCAGAACTATTATCTAATTTTGCTGATGTGAACCAACGTATTAATTATTATCTGTTCCTAACTAGCAGCATTTGAATTCCTCTTTTGGAAGCTGAAGGTCGAATTTTCAGATGTGAGCTGGGTTCTTGAAGTGGATCTACGGTTGATCGCCAAGAGTTTAAGTGCAATTGTGGTCTTAGTAGAAGAGTAATGTAGACAGGCTGTCCTCCGTTGGTCGCAAGTCCTGCAAAAGAAAATGCAAGTTTTTGTGAATAGCTCTGCTGATTTCAGATAGACGAGAAAAGAAACGGCAAGTGGATGGGATGTATTGCCAAGCCCTATTGAAATTGTATGTGGATGATCGCGTCATCCAGTTTGGCTGGTGGAAAGTAGAAAATTAGAAAAGAAGTCTGCAAAGGTGTCTTTCGTGCGTTGAGTGTGGGGCGTTTGTCAAGAGGATAGAATAGAACCTGGAGATGCGGAAGGAATGGCCGACGGTTAAGAATATTTCTGCTTATTTGACATGATAAAAACACTTATGTATTTATTAATTGTCTATGACCTGGCAACAATCACTATAGATGATCCTATTTTATGTGAACACCAACCTCTTCTTTCTTCTCCGCAAGTCATCTTCTTGTTACTTAAAAATGGAAAAAAAAAATGTTTTATGTATTAATTGAACTTTTTCTAAGTTACATATATAATTGTAGGCTGCTAGCTTATCAAGCACCATGCTTATGCCGCAGTCTTCCCATGTCTGTCACAATCTATGTTATACTTATATTCTGTTACATTTCCTCTTTTAAAATGAAATTTGAATGACTCGTAATACTATGTTCATAAAATGTATATGTGAATTATGATGTCGAAAATAAAATCAATTCAATTCAATTCAATTCAAGGTAGGTAAAACTTATGGCATTTTTTACCCTGATGTAAAATTTGATATTTCACAGAATGTGATGGTGAAAGAGTGTTTGAGGGGGTAACCGCAATTGTTAGTATATTTAGTAAGTTTATAGTCTCATTTTGATCATACTAGCGTTTACAGGTCAATTTGTTGTAGTGAAGGGGTGCAATGTGGCACTGAATGCTTGCCTGACATAGCAACATTAGTGCAGGTAATATGGGCAGTCCAAAATGGCGGAAATGATTCTGGTACTTAGTATTGGGATGAGGCATCAATCTCTTTGCTATGATTTGTTGGGGTATATTCACAGTATATGATTAATATAACTTATTGTAGACCTATAATGATTTGTATAATGAAAATAATATTTAAATTGTATAGGATTTCCCGCTCAGTTTCGGAAGTTCGTCACTCCATTCGATAATCAGTTCATTCAAATTCCCCAAAATATTCTACAGCGTCAAATTCATCATTCGATTCCAACTAAGTTCCTTCGCTTTGGTATTAAAAGCCTTCTAATCAAAATCCCCTCAAAAGCATCAATTAGTAAATCGTTTGGAATGCGTGATTTCCCGCAATCAAATCCCGGCTGAAGCAATCAACTTTGGCCTTGGTTAAACCAAGTTGGTATACAATTTGGCAAATCGTTTAAATTCTTTGTTACTTTTATATAGATTAAACATTTAGATAGCGATTTCTTTTTCTGAAGCTCTATATCTATTCCATGAGAATAATTAAAATAAAATAAATAAATTAAAAAAATAACGTTTCCTTTTTATTGAGGTTTAGATCATTTTTAAACATTTCTTTACTGTTGAGTGTTGTGATGAAACAACTAATTACTTTAGAAATAAATATCATAGATCATTATGGCGCCCCTAAGTTTAGGTCAATCTGGCGCCCCTAGCTCAGATCGATTTGTCATCCCTGAATCTAACATCAAAATAACGCCAATATGTCGCCCCTAAGTTTAATGTAAACTTTGTGCCCCTTAGCTTCAGATCGATTGGCGCCCCAAAAGTTTCAAATCACTTTGGCGCCCTTAATGTAAGATCAAAGTGGCGCCCAACTAAATTTTAGATCATATGTTTTAGGTCAGTTTGGAGTCCCATAAGTTAAAGATAAATGTGGCGCCCCTAAATTCAGATCAATTTTGCGCCCCTTAAATTTTAGATCGAAGTGGATCAACCTTAGTTGAAGATCAGTATGGCGCTTCTAAGTTTAAGGTTAATTGGCGCCCTTTAGTTGAGTTGATTTGACGCCCTCTAAATTTAGATAGAATTGGCGACCATTATGACGCCCTTTTTTCCTTTGATTTGTTTCCCCTTCCCCTTTCTCTTTTTTTGTTCTTCAATTCTTTCCTTTTTTCTTTCTCTTTCTCCTATTTTAGCACCCCTTTTCGTCTACCCCCCCCCTACAATACACGTACGAATTAATTTGTTAGGTGGAAGAGTTTTGTGTGTTGACTATGTAATTATGCAAGATAAATTGTCACATGAGTAAAAGAGAAAATGTAGGGGGAAAAATCATTTCATGAACTAATCAATAACTGGAAAATATATCTCATGCTTAAGCACATGCCGTAGTATTAGGTACATACTCATTCACAATTGCTGCTAATAGCAATTCGCAAACATTTGATGAAAACAAAATTATATGATTTAAAAAAAAAAAACACTTCCTGCAGTTATAATTCAAGCCCTAATTTGAATGCTAATTACTGTAAGTTGAAAACTCGGAATGAATTTAAATGCTGCTTATGCGGGTATTGCGCAATCATAACAGCGTCTCTGCTAATTGAATGACTGTTTTTACGTATTAAGTGCACTTAATCGAATTTGAACAAGTGAAACATGTAATTGATTGCTGGAAAAAGGAATCTGATCTCCGGAAAATCGACTGAAAGTTAAATCGCCTAACTTGAATGAACCGATATCAAATGGAGTGGCGAGCTTCTGAAACTGACTGGGAAATCCTATATTAAAAAAAGAAAAATAATATACAAAATACAAAACAATGAAATATATAGTCAAAGTATTTACTGAAGGGTGTTATAATTTCAAATGATATCTTAAAGTTAATGATTTTCAATATTTTAAGCAAATTCCAGAATCATGTTAGTTTTTAAAAAAAATACATTAAATACATATGCCCATGCAGGTAATATGGGCACATTGGTGATGACGTCAACATTTGAATATTGCAGACAGGGGGGTTGGTGATAAATGTTTTTCTTCACAATAACAGTTAGAGCCGTAGTTATTGATTTATATAAACAAAGATTAGACTGTGTGTCATTCTGTAATTTTATGCAAATTAGGTAAATGAGCGTAGGGGCCCATATTACCTGCATGTACCCTATCAATTTTTGGGAATAGCAACTCTGGCTTCCTAATTATTCATTGTTTGACGTAAGCCTTTCAGAGTCCATTCATGACGGACAAAATGTTACTTGGACTATTGGAGTTCAAAGGTTGCTTTTTTCCAAACTTGGCAAAAGGCAATTTTGACATTTATTTTTAATGCCAGAGTGCTCAGTTATCCGTGGCAGCATATCATATTATAAAGTAATCATTTACTTCGCAAAAACTATACAATTTCAATACAAAGCTTTCAAAGGTGGGTTTACTTTTTTCTTGCACTCACTGTTTAGAATAGTTGCTAATACTGCAAAGTCATATCGTTATCATTTTACCAAAAAAAACAAAAAACAATGCAAATGCAGAAAGTATATTATTCATTATCACTAATTTTTAGTTAGTCTTTATACCCAACGGATTAAACAAATGAAATAATGCAAATGCTTTACTCTGGTTATACTAAAAGGCGAAAATAGTGACCACTAGTCCCTGTTTGTATCACTTATATAAATGTTTCTTTTCCCCTTTGCTTTGATAATATGCAATCTAGAATCGTCGATCGTATTCCTAATCAAAAACAACCTCATACTCGCAGGCAGCCTTGCTCCCAATTCTTCACTCCTTGATGCCCCCTACACCAAGCTCCCTATGAAAATTAAAAAAGCTGATGGAGTCGCATATGATCCACAAGATAAGATGGTATATTGGAACGGTGGAAATATCTCCCGGTCCACACTCAATGGGACTTCAAGAAAGATTATCGCTGTAGGTCCGGATGGTAAGTTGGCGTTCGTTTTTAATATTTAACTTGTTTGTGTTTCTTATTATGATAACCCACAAAAATATCCCTTTTTTAGTTCCATAGATGGCATCACTCTAAATTTAGAACGGCAAATTTACTCCTTCACGAATTTATTTTGTCAACTGTGGATGAGTAAAGTCATTAATTTTTACATTTTCATGAATATTAAAATCACATAAAAAGAAGCTTATGGTGGTGTCACAGGTACCGGGTAAAATGACCGGGTCTCCGCCGTTCACCGAGAACCCAAAATTTGCAACACGGAAATAGAACGGCACCGGCCACATTGCATATTTCATCATTTTCACCGGGTCAGTATCGTTCTATACCGGGTCTATAGCAGTTCCTAGCCAGCCTGGTAACAGACTGACCGTCCATGCTCAAAATTTTAACGGGCATGAACCGCAGGCACTAGTCGATGGAGACCCGGTGTAAAGGCGGTATAATGGCGTTTATGATGACGGTATGGGGATGGTGTAAGGACGGAACAAACGCTCCACGCCCGTCCACAAAGCGATCATGCACGGTGGTGCACTGGACTAGTGGATCTCGAAGCTCTCGATCTCGTCGCTCTCTTTACAGACCCAGAGCGGAATGGTATTGCAGCTTTTAAAAGATATATTATAATCTGAAGGGAAAAAAAATTATTGTTATTGTCGGGGAGAAGAATTTAAGATTTGGTCCTTTTATGGACATTCAATTTAAATTAATGTAAATTCTTTTATCATGTTTGTTTTGCTTTGTTTGACATTAGTTTCTAAAGTTTCATTACACCTTTGGAAATGAACATTTGACTACTTTCCTAATTAGGAAATAGATAGATAGATTTTGTTCGAATATTCTGGGATCTTTCCAAGGAGCACTGCTGCCAAGGAGCCACACAGCTTTTTATGATTCCTCCCTTTTCTTTTCACTTCAAGTTTACATGTATTTGAATACTTGAGGTTTTAAAACTTTCAATGCTCATTTAGTCAGAAGCTATAAAAACCTGACCTAGAAGGATAAAAAAAAATTATTTCCGATCAATTTCAAACTTTTTTTTTTATTCAAATCAGTTAACATTATACTTAATAATAATAATAATAATAATAGTGAAAAGTTATAGAGCGCACACACCGTCCGAGGACGCTCATGGCGCTAGCTCAGCAACATTTCTCTTTGAGGAAGGTATGTTACAAATCAATATTAAGTGTACTTACAAATAAAAACCAATATCACATTTCATATAATTTGCATCACCAGTCGGCATTCTCAGCCTCGCCAGGTGGGGCCTGGTGACTTTCCATCAAAGCTCTCTCTCTCTCTTCCATCTAATTTCTCTTATAATACAGGTAGGCCTGGCGGTGAAATAGGGTTTATTGAAAGGAAAATTTACTGGACCAAATATGGATACAATATTTTGGAACGTGCGAATTTCGATGGAACTGATCGTGAGGGCCTTGTAGACCGTCCCTACGTTTTTTGGGATTGCACTAGATAGCGAGAATCGGTATTTATAATTATTTAGGTTCTCCCTTTCAGGTCAAACTCTCTACGTTCAATATGACATTTTCGTCAATCAATTTCATCCGAAATATGATCGCGACTAAAAGCATACGATGACGTCTTACGTCGCTAAAGTGCAAAAACCAAAATGGCCGCCAAAATGGTGTAGATGCCCAATTATCACACTTTTTATACGTATAAACCACTTTTTATTGCGTTTTTATATGGCTTTTGGGTGTCAGGGAACCCAACATGATTAATCCAACATGATTAATCCTACCAAAGTTGACTGTTAGTGTAGTTTGGTAGTTAGTTTCAGTCAATATCGAGCAAAAATCACCTCATATCAAAATCACTAAATAACACCTATAACACATACTAGGTACATTAGGTCATGATAAAATAGTCAGATTTGAGCTTTAGACCATCAAAATCCATAAAGAAACAAAAAAAAACCGGTTATACCTATAAAGTGTGTGATGAATGGGCAAAATACACTATTTTGGTTTTTTTGCACTTTAGCGACGTCAGACATCATCGTACACAAAAATCATTGTCATTTTTGGATTCTACATCAAATTTGACTATAGAAGTAACTTGTTTGAAATAACTTTTCAGAAAAAAGTAATTATTTGCCCAACCCTACTATAAGGCCCTCACGATCAGTTCCATCGAAATTCGCACGTTCCAACAATATTGTATTCATTTTTGGTCCAGTAAATTTTCCTTTCAATAAACTCGTGCCCTATTTCACCGCCAGGCATACCTGTATTATAAGAGAAATTAGATGGAAGAGAGAGAGAGAGCTTTGATGGAAAGTCACCAGGCCCCACCTGGCGAGGCTGAGAATGCCGACTGGTGATGCAAATTATATGAAATGTGATATTGGTTTTTATTTGTAAGTACACTTAATATTGATTTGTAACATACCTTCCTCAAAGAGAAATGTTGCTGAGCTAGCGCCATGAGCGTCCTCGGACGGTGTGTGCGCTCTATAACTTTTCACTATTATTATTATTATTATTATTAAGTATAATGTTAACTGATTTGAATAAAAAAAAAAGTTTGAAATTGATCGGAAAATAATTTTTTATCCTTCTAGGTCAGGTTTTTATAGCTTCTGACTAAATGAGCATTGAAAGTTTTAAAACCTCAAGTATTCAAATACATGTAAACTTGAAGTGAAAAGAAAAAGGAGGAATCATAAAAAGCTGTGTGGCTCCTTGGCAGCAGTGCTCCTTGGAAAGATCCCAGAATATTCGAACAAAATCTATCTATCTATTCCTAATTAGGAAAGTAGTCAAATGTTCATTTCCAAAGGTGTAATGAAACTTTAGAAACTAATGTCAAACAAAGCAAAACAAACATGATAAAAGAATTACATTAATTAAATTGAATGTCCATAAAGGACCAAATCTTAAATTCTTCTCCCCGACAATAACAATAATTTTTTTTCCCTTCAGATTATAATATCTTTTAAAAGCTGCAATACCATTCCGCTCTGGGTCTGTAAAGAGAGCGACGAGATCGAGAGCTTCGAGATCCACTAGTCCAGTGCACCACCGTGCATGATCGCTTTGTGGACGGGCGTGGAGCGTTTGTTCCGTCCTTACACCATCCCCATACCGTCATCATAAACGCCATTATACCGCCTTTACACCGGGTCTCCATCGACTAGTGCCTGCGGTTCATGCCCGTTAAAATTTTGAGCATGGACGGTCAGTCTGTTACCAGGCTGGCTAGGAACTGCTATAGACCCGGTATAGAACGATACTGACCCGGTGAAAATGATGAAATATGCAATGTGGCCGGTGCCGTTCTATTTCCGTGTTGCAAATTTTGGGTTCTCGGTGAACGGCGGAGACCCGGTCATTTTACCCGGTACCTGTGACACCACCATAAGCTTCTTTTTATGTGATTTTAATATTCATGAAAATGTAAAAATTAATGACTTTACTCATCCACAGTTGACAAAATAAATTCGTGAAGGAGTAAATTTGCCGTTCTAAATTTAGAGTGATGCCATCTATGAACTAAAAAAGGGATATTTTGTGGGTTATCATAATAAGAAACACAAACAAGTTAAATATTAAAAACGAACGCCAACTTACCATCCGGACCTACAGCGATAATCTTTCTTGAAGTCCCATTGAGTGTGGACCGGGAGATATTTCCACCGTTCCAATATACCATCTTATCTTGTGGATCATATGCGACTCCATCAGCTTTTTAATTTTCATAGGGAGCTTGGTGTAGGGGCATCAAGGAGTGAAGAATTGGGAGCAAGGCTGCCTGCGAGTATGAGGTTGTTTTTGATTAGGAATACGATCGACGATTCTAGATTGCATATTATCAAAGCAAAGGGAAAAGAAACATTTATATAAGTGATACAAACAGGGACTAGTGGTCACTATTTTCGCCTTTTAGTATAACCAGAGTAAAGCATTTGCATTATTTCATTTGTTTAATCCGTTGGGTATAAAGACTAACTAAAAATTAGTGATAATGAATAATATACTTTCTGCATTTGCATTGTTTTTTGTTTTTTTTGGTAAAATGATAACGATATGACTTTGCAGTATTAGCAACTATTCTAAACAGTGAGTGCAAGAAAAAAGTAAACCCACCTTTGAAAGCTTTGTATTGAAATTGTATAGTTTTGCGAAGTAAATGATTACTTTATAATATGATATGCTGCCACGGATAACTGAGCACTCTGGCATTAAAAATAAATGTCAAAATTGCCTTTTGCCAAGTTTGGAAAAAAGCAACCTTTGAACTCCAATAGTCCAAGTAACATTTTGTCCGTCATGAATGGACTCTGAAAGGCTTACGTCAAACAATGAATAATTAGGAAGCCAGAGTTGCTATTCCCAAAAATTGATAGGGTACATGCAGGTAATATGGCCCCTACGCTCATTTACCTAATTTGCATAAAATTACAGAATGACACACAGTCTAATCTTTGTTTATATAAATCAATAACTACGGCTCTAACTGTTATTGTGAAGAAAAACATTTATCACCAACCCCCTGTCTGCAATATTCAAATGTTGACGTCATCACCAATGTGCCCATATTACCTGCATGGGCATATGTATTTAATGTATTTTTTTAAAAACTAACATGATTCTGGAATTTGCTTAAAATATTGAAAATCATTAACTTTAAGATATCATTTGAAATTATAACACCCTTCAGTAAATACTTTGACTATATATTTCATTGTTTTGTATTTGTATATTATTTCTTTTTTTAATATAGGATTTCCCAGTCAGTTTCAGAAGCTCGCCACTCCATTTGATAATCGGTTCATTCAAGTTAGGACGATTTAACTTTCAGTCGATTTTCCGGAGATCAGATTCCTTTTCCAGCAATCAATTACATGTTTCACTTGTTCAAATTCCGATTAAGTGCACTTAATACGTAAAACAGTCATTCAATTAGCAGAGACGCTGTTATGATTGCGCAATACCGCCATAAGCAGCATTTAAATTCATTCCGAGTTTTCAACTTACAGTAATTAGCATTCAAATTAGGGCTTGAATTTATAACTGCAGGAAGTTGTTTTTTTTTTTAAATCATATAATTTTTGTTTTCATCAAATGTTTGCAATTGCTATTAGCAGCAATTGTGAATGAGTATGTACCTAATACTACGGCATGTGCTTAAGCAGAGATATATTTTCCAGTTATTGATTAGTTCATGAAATGAATTTTCCCCCTACATTTTCTCTTTTTACTCATGTGACAATTTATCTTGCATAATTACATAGTCAACACACAAAACTCTTCCACCTAACAAATTAATTCGTACGGTATTTGTAGGGGGGGGGTAGACGGAAAAGGGGTGCTAAAATAGGAGAAAGAGAAAGAAAAAAGGAAAGAATTGAAGAACAAAAAAAGAGAAAGGGGAAAAGGGGAAACAAATCAAAGGAAAAAGGGCGTCATAATGGTCGCCAATTCTATCTTAAATTTAGAGGGCGTCAAATCAACTCAAACTAAGGGGCGCAAATTAACCTTAAACTTAGAAGCGCCATACTGATCTTCAACTAAGGTTGATCCACTTCGATCTAAAATTTAAGGGCGCAAAATTGATCTGAATTAGGGGCGCCACATTTATCTTTAACTTATGGGACTCCAAACTGACCTAAAACATATGAGTCTAAAATTTAGTTGGGCGCCACTTTGATCTTACATTAAGGGCGCCAAAGTGATTTGAAACTTTTGGGGCGCCAATCGATCTGAAGCTAAGGGGCACAAAGTTTACATTAAACTTAGGGGCGACATATTGGCGTTATTTTGATGTTAGATTCAGGGATGACAAATCGATCTGAGCTAGGGGCGCCAGATTGACCTAAAACTTAGGGGCGCCATAATGATCTATGATATTTTATTCTAAAGTAATTAGTTGTTTCATCACAACACTCAACAGTAAAGAAATGTTTAAAAATGATCTAAACCTCAATAAAAAGGAAACGTTATTTTTTTAATTTATTTATTTTATTTAATTATTCTCAGGGAATAGATATAGAGCTTCAGAAAAAGAAATCGCTATCTAAATGTTTAATCTATATAAAAGTAACCAAGAATTAAAACGATTTGCCAAATTGTATACCAACTTGGTTTAACCAAGGCCAAAGTTGATTGCTTCAGCCGGGATTTGATTGCGGGAAATCACGCATTCCAAACGATTTACTAATTGATGCTTTTGAGGGGATTTTGATTAGAAGGCTTTTAATACCAAAGCGAAGGAACTTAGTTGGAATTCGAATGATGAAATTGACGCTGTAGAATATTTTGGGGAATTTGAATGAACTGATTATCGAATGGAGTGACGAACTTCCGAAACTGAGCGGGAAATCCTATACAATTTAAATATTATTTTCATTATACAAATCATTATAGGTCTACAATAAGTTATATTAATCATATACTGTGAATATACCCAACAAATCATAGCAAAGAGATTGATGCCTCATCCCAATACTAAGTACCAGAATCATTTCCGCCATTTTGGACTGCCCATATTACCTGCACTAATGTTGCTATGTCAGGCAGCATTCAGTGCCACATTGCACCCCTTCACTACAACAAATTGACCTGTAAACGCTAGTATGATCAAAATGAGACTATAAACTTACTAAATATACTAACAATTGCGTTACCCCCTCAAACACTCTTTCACCATCACATTCTGTGAAATATCAAATTTTAACATCAGGTAAAAAATGCCATAAGTTTTACCTACCTTGAATTGAATTAATTGAATTGTTTTATTTTCGACATCATAATTCACATATACATTTTATGAACATAGTATTACGAGTCATTCAAATTTCATTTAAAAGAGGAAATGAACAGAATATAAGTATAACATAGATTGTGACAGACATGGAAGACTGCGCATAAGATGGTGCTTGATAAGCTAGCAGCTCTAATTTATATATGTAACTTAGAAAAAGTTCAATTAATACATAAAACATTTTTTTTTTCCATTTTAAGTAACAAGAAGATGACTTGCGAGAAGAAAGAAGAGGTTGGTGTTCACATAAAATAGGATCATCATAGTGATTGTTGCCAGGTCATAGACAATTAATAAATACATAAGTGTTTTTTATCATGTCAAATAAGCAAAATGTAGTAAGTAAATGCTCAGAACGTACTCAATAACATAGACTTTACAGCTTTCATGAAGGTATACAGTGTGTTCAAATTGCGGATTTCAATAGGAAGAGAATTCCAAATATCTGGACCAGTGTGTCGAATAGATTTAAGAGCCATGCCGTTCTAGGGTTACTTAAATGAAACTTGTTCGCTTGTCTAGTGGGATATAGAGTGGACATATCTATTTAAGTTAAACAATGGAGGGAAATATGACGGAAGTTTTATTTTTAGCGGAACATAAAATTGCATTTCGTAGAAAATAGATATCACAGCTTTAAGGTTCTTAATTGAGCAAATAATGGACTTGGTGATCTCGGTATTGTGAATTGGTACATATGCGCATAGCTTTCTTTTGTAACAATAAGATTGTATTGGTATTTGTTGTTGTATTTGCCCACATAATATTACAATATGAGATATATGGCAGAGTTAAAGAATTGTTAACATAAACAACACATTTAAAGGTCATAGTATTTCAATTTACATAGTATTATACCCACATTATGTGATATAATCTTAGAAATATTTCGTACGTGGCAATTCCATCTCAGGTTTTCATTTATTAAAACGCCAAGAAACTTTGCATTTTCTAATTTTTCCAATGGTACGCCATCCAATACAATTCAATAGGGGGCATATCATTGGCGTTTTTTCTGTTTTTGAAAGTATATAAAAATTGTTTTTTTTTGAGGTTGAGGGACAGCTTATTACTTTTAAACCAATATAACTTTGGTAGTTCGATATTTATTGTTCTCAAAAGGGAATTCAAATCTGAGTTGGAACATAATACGTTGGTGTCATCAGCAAATAGAATATATTGCAATGCATTTGATGAATATGAAATATCATTGACATAAATCAAAAATAACAATGGACCAAGAATTGAACCTTGTGGCACCCCGCATTCTATCGGTAACAATTCTGATTTTGTTGAGTCATAGTACACATATTGTTTCCTATTTGTTAAATAGTTTTTGAACCATTTGTATTGCAACACCCCTCAATCCATAATATTCTAACTTGCGTATAAGTATTGCGTATTCAAGGGTGTCAAATGCCTTACTTAGATCCATAAACACGCCAATAACATGTTCTCTTTCAGCTAAGGCCTTCGACACTCTATCGAATAGTTGTGATACTGCCAATTCTTGTGGAATGAAATTTTCTAAAACCATACTGGTTACTATATAATAATTCATTTTTTTGCTAGAAAGTCATATAATCTATTATAAACAAGTCTTTCCATTGACTTTAGAAATACTTGGAAGGATGGAGACTGGTCTGTAATTTTGAAACCAACGAGGAATCATCTTTTTTGTATATTGGAATCACTTTTGCAATTTTTAAAACATCCGGAAAACACCTGTCGTTAGTGATAATTACAAATATGTACTAACGGCGTTATTATTTTACATGCAACTTGTTCAAAAAGTGCGTTACTATCTCGTCATGACCACTCGAATGACTTAGTTTCAAAGCACTGACAATATTCAGAATTTCAACACCATCTGTGGGCATGAAGAAAAATGAATTGTCGCATGGGTTGGAAAGATACTGTAAGTAATCGGTGTCATTGGAATTAATTTTTGCTGCCTGGGTAGGGCCTACATTAACAAAGTATTCATTAAAACAATGTGAAATATCCTTAGACTCAGAAATTAATTGACCATCCTATTTGATCTGACATTTGGATGTGCTCTTTTGTTTTCCAAGAACTTCTTTTATAACTTTCCAGGTGGATGACATATTCCCATTAGCATTTTCAAACTCTTTTGCAAAATACATTTTACGGGAGAGTCGTATTATTGTTGTCAATTTGTTCCTATAAGTCTTATATTTACGTTTAATCTCATCACTTGGTCGTGCAAGACTACGTTTATATAACACATTTCTATGTCTTATTGAACAAAGAATTCCCTTGGTAATCCATGGATTTTGAGGTTTTCTTTTATTAACTTTAATTCCAGTTTTTGGAATACATCTATTGAAATGAGATGAAAAGGTGTTCCAAAGAAGGCTATATGCAGTGTTTCGTGTCGCTGCAGGTTAATACATCATTCCAGTCTTCCATCCCTAACTCGTTATTCAAACTTAATATTTTTTCGGCAGTGAATTTACAACATTGTAGGTTTATTTTCCTTTTTTGGCATAATGATTCATTATTAATAATATAAATATAGGAATATGATCCGATATCTCACTATACAAGAGACCTGCGTCTAAATGATCAGCAAAGACATTTGTAAAAATATTGTCTATTAAAGTAGCAGAGTTCGTAGTTATTCTTGTGGGCTTATCAATAGTCTTTAGTAAAAGAACTGGCTTGTAACATGGTTTACAAAATTCATAGTGGAGATGTTATCAGTATTCAACAAGTCAATGTTAAAATCACCCATTAAGTACACATCCTTATTTTCATGATTTATATTTTCTAAGACTATATTGAGATCTTCGAGGAAGGTATCTACGTCTGTATTAGCGGCCTATAGATTGTACATATTATAAGATTCTTTCTATTTTGGAGGCTTACTTCAATGCATGCGAGTCGATAAACTCACTTTTTAAAAGTTAAATCTGGTCGCAGCTTAAACATCAATATATTAGAAATATACATCGCAACTCTCCTCCTCTACCGGATCGCCTATCTGACCGTATTAGTGGAATAGCCATTTATGTTATAGATAGAGGTGATGTGCACTCAACCAAGTTTCAGTGACACCTATTACTGAAAAATTGCATATTGACGGAAGATAAAAGATGATTTAAATATTCATGGTTTTTGGCAAGACTACGGGCATTTGTATGAAGTAAGCTGAAAGAAGTTTTGTTAGCCTGAAATTTAGAATTAAATTCTTCAGGAAGATATATTTACAATCTTTGGCCGTATGATTACACTGGTTTAACTCTTCATTACCATCCATGCTTACAAGAACTTGTTGTTATTTGTCTATGTCCTGGGCAAATTCATTCTTTGCTTATAATAACCAACATAAGAGAAATAAAAAAAGAAGGGCAAGTAAAAGCGATGTACCTGTTAAGGTTCACACAAACATAGTAATAAATTCGATTGTGATATTAGTAATGAGATAACGAATGGCACTGCATATCAACTCTCCAAAGAGTAAATAAGAAAATACATATACAGTTTACTTTGTATTCTTAAACAAATTCGAAGCAAAGATATAGACAGGAACTATATAACTATAGAATATGAGGATATATGTAACAGATAACTAAACACTACATGCAATAATTAGATAAATCATAAAGTAAAAATCATGCTAAAAGAACAACTAGATCACGAAGATAGCATTAAACCAAATAACTAGATAGAAGTTGGAACTACAAATCTAACTTAAAGATAATGGACAAACACGAAGTTATATCCAGCAGTCTATTTGCCGGTAGGTTAGAACTCATATGGCACACCTCCTTGGTTTCGCCATTTCCCGGCCGAAAATCTCAGCTTGACGTTCTGATGGTACAATTTTTGCACTTCAACGTTCCACTTCCTCTTTTCAATGAGGTCATCCTTCGTAGGTCATCAGTCATATAATATTTTTCCTTAGACAGCTCTCCCTCTGATTCTGCATTAGTGATACCTTATGTCGATATGACAATGTCTTGAAAAGGATATGACGCGAATGACTTTACTCGCCTTCCCATCTCGATGAGCTCTCTCAATTGAGGTTCAGGCCAAACTTCTCACTTGCGATGCCCTCAACAAGCGCCACGCAATCCTCATTCTCCGTGGTCGACTCTGGTATTCCAACGATACGAATGTGTTCCTCCTCGAGAACCTCTCACTTTTATTAATATCTCCTGATGGTTTGCAGTCTCAGCTCGCAAAGCTTGAACTCTTTCTCCAATCCCCATCCTTCTCTCGAGGTTGACATTTTTTCCTCCAGCCTCAGTGACCCTTTTGCTCTCAAATTCGATAGCTGCCCCAAGCCTTGGCTCGACAGCCTTGATATTATCCACTAACGATTCCACTGCCTTATGAATCATTATTTCTAAGTCTTAGTCGCCTCTGAAAGTATCGGGCAATCCCCTTGGTCGTTACGGGGGTCGTTCCATCGTCATCCTTGTTTTCGCAATTGGTGGAGTTGGAATGTTCGGGATGACAAGATTGACCGCATCTTTCCCCGATGGAGTTTCGATGTTGGAGCATCGGTTTGCCCCGCTTCGCTGGCGGGGCCCTCAGTTGGTGTCTGGAGATCTTTATCCGCGTCATGATCTCTTTGGATTTTATCTTGGAATCCACTTTTCCGTCCTGTTTCGACTTCTTCAATGCAGCCTGTCTCGTTGCTTGATACATATTAATCAAAATGGTTGTATATTCCAATATATTCTAATAAATTGCTCAGTAATGTCCAAGTTTGGAGAGTTGCAGTGTGTGCGTGTTAGTTGCGCGGCATAGTTGTTGGCTTCAGCAATTTTCTCAGAGAAATTTCGGCATCAGATGCTCTCACGACGATAGATTTTCGTATACAGTTTATTTGAACAACATTATGGCGTCACACCGTCACCGGTGGATTTCTTGACCGAAGTCTTCAAAAATCAAGTTTCTCATTTATCCATGACAACACAGGGTAGAAATTTGGTATCATTGGATAGAATATAACTT
>CALNVZ010003426.1:2399518-2412368 GCA_940671915.1 Paracentrotus lividus | reverse complement strand
AAAAATAATTGTCATATTCAGTTTCTACGTCGAATTTTACTATAGAAACAACTTGTTTGAAAAAAAAAAGTTGAGATTCGCCCAACCCTACTTATAGACCGTCCCTACGTTTTTGGGATTGCACTAGATAGCGAGAATCGGTATTTATAATTTAGGTTCTCCCTTTCAGGTCAAACTCTCTACGTTCAATATGACATTTTCGTCAATCAATTTCATCCGAAATATGATCGCGACTAAAAATTTGCAATCGAATTCGTTTATAAACAGAATATTAAACCGTTCAACCCAGTAGAAAATTGCGCAGATCAATTTGATTTTGTGATCAGTCGTATCCTTCAATGGTCGCTCAAATTCGTCATTCATGCATATTGGCGAAATTAATTGCATATGAATAGTTTCGATCGCACAAAAAAAAAGAAAATGAGAGCTCATAAAAGCGTTAATTTAGCCCGATAGCTCCGCTCGGCCAGGTATCGTCTAATTAGCAGGAACATTAACATATTAGATCGCAAAAGGCTTAAAATTGACCACATAAACCTATAAATGATATTTAAGAGTAAATTCAAATATCAGTTAAGTGATGGATTTATGCCCCTTTCCTCTTAAAAGGACATTGGCCCGTATTCACAAAGGTGTATTAAGTTAAGCCATAACTTAAATAATATGATTTAACTATGGTTAAACAAATTCAACAAATCTGTCTACGTAGTTATGTTCCTCACACGTTTACTGGATTCTTGAATCATGCTCTAATCGTTAGAAAAACTAGTGTATTTATCATCCGTAAAATGTTTTTAATAGTTTCACGACCAAAATTCTGATAAATCGAACATCTACTGTTCGAGATTGTGTCAGATTTTTTTACTTGTATTTAAACCGCAGATTTAAGCTATGACTTAATTTAGTACATCTTTGTGAATACGGACAAATATTTACTCGAGACCACACAGCAAGATGAGAGGATTTTGTCGATCGAGAGACAAGTACACTCTAAAAACTGAAGTGCTAATTCATGGGTGCTCGTATAGTGACTGCACTTGAAGTGCTATATCAGCAAATATCTATAATTATTTATTTTTATAAGAGTTTGTTATTTTAAAGATGTTTGTTTTTATAAAATTTGAATTGAAATTGAATTTTTAACTTGGGTATATAATTATGTATTTATGTATATGTTCAATAATGTAAACAAGAACATTTCAGTTTTTACGGCATACTTTTTTAATTTGTAAAATGCTGGATTGATTGCTTAATAAAGCATTATTGAATTGAATTGAATTGAATTGAATTGAAGTGCTATTTTAGCACTTGCCCAAGTGATAATTTAACAACCAAAAAAAAATGTTTAATGTCGGTATAGGATTCATGAAGGGGACCCAGGCTCGAATCTTCACGAAGTCACGCCATTTTTTGCTAAAAGGTCAGCTCGCGTGAAAGTGCTTCAACAGCACTTTGGGTGCAGTCACTATTCAAGCTCTTAAAAAGCGCTGATTTCAGCCTCTGAAGTGCTAAAAAGAGCACTTTAGTTTTTAGAGTGTAGGCTTACAGCATGCTGACATATCTAGCATACCGAGGTATATACATTTGTGTCGAAAATTTACACCTGGTATGAAAATATATTATGAGGATTTATTACACTATTTAAAAAAATGTGGCAACGAATTATGTATTAATCTGTTAAATCTAATATGCTGATAAAGTCGTCAGATAAACATGACACATGAATGCACACACAGGTTTTAATCGGACATGTTAAGGAAATTTATAAATGATAATACCAATTATTATTAAGAATGATTAATAATCATCGTTATTTTCGGCTTTTCTGGTCAATTTAAAAGTCTATGCAATCAAATTCGTTAATTTTCATTCACTTCAAAGAAACATCTCGAAGCGGGGCTATACTGCTTTCATTCGATTTAAAACAATCAACAAGTGATTTCGTTTTTAAGCGATTTCAACCAAGTAATCAATTTCGTTCATGAGTGTGAAATTCAAAAATCCAGCAGTCGTATCAAGAAAGACTGAAGTGATACGACTTGAGGAATTTGAATAGCGTTTGCTCATTATTTCAAATTGATTGGCGTAATTTGCAAGTTGGTTGCCGAGTCTCGAATTCGAGCGTTCAAAAAATCAATTTCAATTGCCGATTTTTAATTTCATTGGCAATTTTAACGAAGTTTGTTATTGGAAGTGTCAAATTGATTGTAAATAGTCTGTAAAATTGACAAACCTATATTATTATTGTTGTTATTATTCTAAGGTCCTACTCTTAGGACCCCAATATCTGACATTTATGCTAAATAATGACGGATGAAGCAAAAAAGAAAATGAGCCTGAGCATCGATATGTTGAATGCTGATATGGAGTCTCCCCCGGTTTTCTCTTCTTAACCTCGATCTATGATAACTCATATTATTGCTTTTGTATGTATTTTCCTTCAGAAAATTATTCGTGAAATCTCAAGATGGTGTTTGGCGATATGACTGGAACGGCACCAATCTTCAGCGTATAACTCCAGCAATCGGACAATCATCCGGTCGTGTATTTTATGATAAACAAGGTAATATAATTGCTTTCATGTTTATGTGTCTGAATTCGGGTGTTGACACAAGAAAAATTTTGTAACTATCTAGAATATTTTAATGAGTTTCTTATTTACAAACCATACAGGAATGCTCAACTCAGTTCATAACGGTTTCATATTTCACTATCGCAACAAAAGACTAAAAATTGAATATCATACTACATATTGGTGAAAGGATGAAAGGTATTTGTCATACTCTACCGTTACAGAGGCATGTCCTTCTGTTACCTTGCAATTGCCCAAGTGCTCGTAGTGAAAACATAACTAAAGGTACATGGACATTTCAAATATAATTGACACAACTAATCATAATAAAAAGCATATTTCTCGGAATTAAGGTGAACAAATGACAAATGAGGAATGATTTTAGAAGACTCTTCAAAGATTGAACTGAAGCAGCATCCTGAATGGCTTAAGGTGGGTTGCTCCCCCCCCCCCCCCCCCTGGGGGGGGGAGCATGATCATGCGTGTCCCCAAAAAGCGTCGAAAAGGGGTTTTTTTTTGACAGCCTTTCTAAGGCGTCGACGCTTTCCTTAAAATAGGGGGGTTTGGGTTTGTTTTTCCTTTCAATCGCCATTTTCATAAAAATTTGGGTGTTTTCAGCGGAAATTGCTGTTTTGGGGTGAAAAATTCACGGTGTTTACGCCATCTAAGGTATGTTTTTTCCAGTCTGACGTCGAAAAGGGTGCAAATTTCAGGGTGCGGGGACACACATGGGTAGCACTTTTTTCTTTGAGTGATCCCCCCCCCCCAGGGGGGGGGGGGTTGCTGCTGACATTGGCATGATGTGAAATTGGCATTCTCGATCGGGAACTCACGAATTCAAAATGAAAGGTGGCTATTTATACTTATCCCTTTACCCACGATATTTTACATTTTTTCTTCCCCTTCCTACCTCAGACCATGTTTCTTTTATATTCATGTCCAGATAAACTCCTTTTCTATACAGATAAATTGAATAACACGGTTCAGTCCGTTCGACCGGACGGGACAGATGAACATGAGTTTCTTCGCAGGAGTGACCACATATCAGCCATTAATGTCTATAACGGTATCCTCAATTTTTACGACGAATCGAAAAGTTTAGGAGAAGTAGTATTATAATTATGAAGAACCGGTAAGAGTAGTTACTACGGTAAGAGGGCTTGATAATACCCCCGTCACACTGAGCTCGTTCTTACTACGTCCTTGCAAATTTTGCCGAACGGGCATAGTCTGTGTGTAAACTGAGTGGACGTAGTAAATACTTCTTACGATCTGTTTACGAACTTCATGGACTAGCTCGGTCGGATTTCCAAAAAAGTGTTCAAAAAATCGGGCGCCCATCTCGTCCTAAAATTTAACGGGGTGGCAACGTACCTGAAACGAGATGGACGTACTACAAACGAAATTGCCGTACTTAAATCGTTCTAAAGATGTGCTAGGACGTCATACAAACGAGCATTGTATATTAATTATTCAAGTTCTAAAATTAAACGTAGTGACAACGTTCCTTAAACGGGTAGGACTTACTCTGAACGAGAAGGACGTACTACGAACATGGTATCTAACTTTTATCATGCTGCGCATAGGCACTTTTAGTGACGGTTTGGACGTGCTACGAACGGTATAGAGTGAACGAGCCGTTTACTCGGTCTGAACTGGATAACAACGTATTGCGGACGCGATAAAGACGGAATTGACGTAACGAGAACTATTTATGAACTGCCTAGTATCGTATTCAAGAAATTGTTTTTCAAAGTTATAAGTTCCAACCCGACCAAAGCCCGTTCAGCAATTTTTTAAAGAACGGGCAAGAACGGGCAAGAACGTTATAGAACGACCTCAGTGTGACGGCCCCCTAAAGACTATAGCACAAACTTGAGAAACATCTATGTCTATTATCTTAACTAAATCACAACGTCGTGAAACGCATTATTTCAGCAAATCCATGGTTTTCGTCATCTTCATGAGGCTATCTATACCCAACATAAAAAGTAAGTCCCCCCTAATCAAAATGATGTAACTTTTGAACGGGCTTGTTTTGAGCAAAATAATATGAAGGGAGGTTTTCTACACTTATTGAGTACCATTTGAGAAAAATGACATCGATCCCTTGAGACAAGCATGAGTGATCAACGATTAAAGCAAAATGGACATTTTCAAATGTCACAAGGGTCATTTAGGGGTCTTTTGAAATAACGATTTTGTAAAATTTTCCTTCCACCCTGTACTTAATTGTTTTTGGTGGTTTTATCATCCAAAATTTAATCATCCAACACAAATCCCGATACATTTCACTATCTTTTTTATGGATGAGTGAGCACAATTTTAAAAATTATATTCAGGCCTCCAAAATTGTAGAATCCATCAATTTTATTTAAAGAAATGACATCAGATATTATCGTCAACATTATATAGGGGAGAATGGGGTAATTATGGCCCTGGGGTAATTATGGCCCCTTTGTCTTCGAGATCTTATCATTCTTTGCTGCATTACACAATGATAATTTAATTTTAACACATGCCTAGCTAAACTCTTCCTACTATCATATGAGAAAAATAAGCCATTTGCATGAAATTTTGTGCTTAGGGGAGCTTAAAATGTACGACAATTACAATTCTGTTCGTCGGAAAGTGGCAAGTCTGCTTTTTTATGTGGGGTGTGATATCATTAATTAAAATCATTTAAGATAAAATTTTGATTAAAACTGAAACAGTAGGAAGTAAAAATCACAACAGAAAAACATCCACCTGAATATCTTCAATAGTAGAGCTGTAAAGGGCGATCAAATTGAAAATGTCATTTGGGGTAATTATGGCCCCCAATGCATAAACAGTGTATAAGCGCAGATAAGTGTAGATGGGGACATTAACTTGTACGATTTTGTACATTAATATATGTATTGCTTTGATTGCACATTTTCAACATTTTGGGTGAACCAATTATTGATTAAATCATTGTTGATGGTTGATAAGTGTATTAGGAATACCCAACAAAATTTATTATACATTACCATCATTAATTAGCATAATATCTTTGAATTCATACAGTCATTACAATCATGACAATAGGGGCCATAAATACCCCAACCCGTGGGGTAATTATGGCCCCCAAAGTTGTTAACATAATGGTTATTAATATGCAAATGAGAAGTAGCAGGTTTATACTTTCCTTTGTATATTATAGGTATATGGATCGACTGTATTTTTACATATTTAGAATATCATTGGACTTTTCATTTAATGGTAGTAATAGAAAATGTGAAAAAGGGGGCCATAATTACCCCAGTCTCCCCTACACATTTTGTGAGAACATGATCACTAGTCGACGTGTCATGGTCGGGTGAATTTTGTGACTTTTGCAATGACAATTGTGCCTTTAACATGATTGTGTTCATTCATGCACAACGTAACATATCTCATTTTCGCACATAAGTTAGTCCATTAGTGTATAAACATTACTGCCAAACGATGTTACTCAACACCTTTTTCTTAAGAGGTTCCAGCACGTTGATTAGGGATTTGTTATTGCGTCAAGATTGTACACAATGTCAATGGAGAGGAAAGCAAATTTTAACAGAACACAACAGTAAAAATGTGTAAAAAATGCAGTCTTTGCAAATTTTACCTCATGCTCATCCAACCATAAAATTCAATGCAAAAGTTGTTTGGTGTGTTAGAAATTAAGTGCAATATAAGTGAACATATCTTTTGTTGAAAAAGTTTGAAATTGTTCCAATATTATTACATTAAACCTTTGATATTAAACTTGTGACTATCGAAAAATGAATTTTTTGCCTTTTGACTGTCCTCATTGAAGCGTGACAACGAATTTCAGTAAAATTCACTAAAACTCCTCCTGGTTGAAAAATTATAAGGGTTAGTTTAGGGGGGCTTACTTTTTTTGGTTGGGTATATACAAAACAAATTTGTTTTTTTCATTCCATGGTCATATCTTTGTTGTTGTTTGTTTTTTTGGGGGGCGAGCAGGATAAAGGGGGGTTCAACGTCAATATATTTTTTTTTTTTAGGAAATCGTTCATGATTTTACGTTTCCAAAACACAACTTTCCTCTTAATCTTATTAAAATCCATAATAGTAATACACTTTTATTCTAGCAACTTTTTTTTTATTTATTCCGGCCTTTTTGTTTGTGTGTACGTTTGTTGTTTTTTGTGGGGCCTTCCAAATTTTCACAAAAGGGTAAGAGGATCTCAGACTCTCCCTCTGTCAACTCTAAAATATTTTTTGGACCCCCCCCCCCATCGCCAATCTCTACGCAAAGGAAACGGTTGCCATTATACTTTTGAGGTTTTGGTTACATGGTGATGTATCGTGATATTGTTGGAGTAAAAATTGTAACGTTTGGTTGTTGTACCTGTAAAAGATATTTGTATTTTTAAAGCAATCTTCTGTCAGCAGAGTCGCTATAAAAAAATAAAAAAATGTAATTTTAAAAACAATTTTGTTGTAAATTTCGCCTGCAAAAATTTTACGTGAGAAATGCAATAATACATCAGAGTACACATTTGTTCCGTTTCAACCAAATTGTAAGCATAGAACTTTTTTTGTTGTTCTGCTCTTCTTCAATTATTTAGAGGAGAATTTACACCAAAACTGTTTATTTTAAATTAAACTTTTGTATGCGACTCTGCTCACATTATTTTCTGTATTTTTTTTTTTTTTTTTTTTTTTTTTACAGTGTAAATTTTTAAAAATGTGATATTTACAGAGCTTAATTGTTTGTTTTTTTTAATAATTATATATTATAATGCTGCTATCCGCCCATGCATGCTGCAGAATGTATAACCATACTGATTATTAAATAATATCATACGTCGAGGCCTATAAGCTTGTTTGACGATAATGTGTCTCATCATATATTATGTCTAAATCTTTGGCACTGTATATTCACATCTTCCTCTTATTAGTAATCGTTAATGTCATAATGCCGTATGTAAATGTAAACGTGATAATATGACAATGAGTCAAATGAATATTTTCGTTTTTTTTTTTTTTTTTTTTGAATAAAGTGGAAATCGTCTAATACTTTTGATTTTCTTGATAGTCAAGTGATAATCAGAAAGACTTTGTACCTTTTATTGTGAGATTAACTCTTCATTAAGGGATGAATGAATAACACAGAAATTGAAAATCAAAATCGATTCCACCTAATTCGAGGGTATACACGTAATGAATGATTGTCTTTTTATTATCTCATCTAAACAATTGTTTCGTTTGGAGGGAAGAAAATGTATCATACTGTGTATTTATAATATAAAAAAGGAATAATCAATAATCTGTGGAAACAGTAATGAAAAAGTATCGATACGATAGAAAATTGCAGTAGATAGTGAATGAATAGCACATGCACATTGTATGTAACCGAGCACAAAGAACATATAATGTAGATATTGTACTGTATGTGTGATGAAATTTGTTTCGAAAGTATGGATCATAAATAGTTTGCACTACATGCATCATGGAAGGGCGTACTTTTAAAATTAGATCTAGCCCCAAGTCATTTAACTTTTATATCTGCTTCTATTTTTTGGAAAGAATTTTTTTTTTGTTCTTTCTATTTTTTTTTTGGGGGGGGGGGGATTAAGGACAGAATTATCGTAAAAATTTTGTGTGACATTACAGGACAATGACCATGATGACATTGTACCTATGGCATATATATATATACTTTGGCATAGACCTAATGATTTTGTAAACACATTTTAACAAATGGTGTTTGTACTAGATGTTAACTTTTGTAAATATATGATCGTTGCCTTTAATGAAAATATTAAATATCTAAATGAGCATATTCATGCTCCTTGCTATACAGATTGAGTAGGAAAAAAATGTTCAATCATTTTGAATTTGTTATCTTTGAAGCTTGAACATTTAATGATGGGTTTATGTCTTGGTAGAGTCATCCTCCCAGCATTAATGTGTTGGTATTGCAAGCATGACTGAGTAACAATCTTCAGAAGACAGCAAAATCTTGATTGTGCTAAGTGGATTTACAAATATTAAAACAAAAGATCTAAGAACAAGTGTACACATAGCACTCGCACCATACACCACACACACACACACAAACACACACACACACACACACACCAATCCTCCCTCACACCAATTCCCCGCATGCACACCCACAAGCACAGTTAACAGTTCATAATAACATTTTCCCCTTTACTGATTAAGCATTGATGATTTGTTTACTGAGATAAATGAATGTTTGGTAGTAATTACCTGACAACTGTTTTGTGTGTGTGTGTGTGTGTGTGTGTGTGTGTGTGTGTGTGTGTGTGTGTGTGTGTGTGTGTGTGTATGTTTGGTGAGGGTGTTGGTATGTATTTGTGTGCGTGCTGTGCTGGAGTGGATGAGATAGGGTATGTGCGTGTGTATGTGTGTGTGTGGAGCGTATATAGGTTGGTGTGTGTGGTGACGGTGAGGGCATGTTTATGGTTTGTGTGTGTGTTAAATGACTATGCGTGTGTGTGTTTTGTTTGTTCAAGGCGCAAGTGAGATTTTGCTGTCTTCTGAAGATTTTCTGTTATTCAGTCATGCGTGCAAAGCTCTAAACGAAAAGGGTACCAACAGATGCCAGGAAGATGACTCTACCGAGACATAGCATTAAAACCATGATTAAATGTTCATGCCTTTCACAAGACAACAAAATAGTGGGACATTTTCTTCTGACTCAATCTGTATAGGGGGCCACTTTATCACATTCCTCTATCGTAAGTAAAACTATTTGATTGTTTATGTCAAGAAAAATAAAGTCCAAGATCAAATCATACTTTTGTTTGAATATAATGTGTAAACTGTATAATGATGAAATAGTCAAATTCACCAGACAACTCATTTCATCTTTGGAAGAACTCTACATCTGCTTTATATTAAGTAAAAAATAATATAAGTAATGGAACAATACCATGACTACATTTGTATCAATTAAAATGGCACACGTGGGAAACATGTTTTAATAGTATGAATATTAATCACAACCTGGTAGTGTTTCGTATTTTAATAAGGCAGCCTTTCTTCTGCAATTTCGATCATCCCATTTGGTGTTATAGATCTTGAGATAATATGATAGAGTACATGCAGGTAATATGGGCCAGCAGGTAATATGGGCCACCTGAAGCAAATCATGACGTGACCGTCGACCGGTGACAGGTGTGAGCGCCATAATGTTGTTCATATGAACTGTATACGAAAATCTATCGTCGTCAGAGCATCTGATGCCGAAATTTCTCTGAGAAAATTGCTGAAAACCAACAAGGTAGGTAAAACTTACGGCATCCTTTTACCCTGATGTACAATTTGATATTTCACAGAATGTGATGGTGAAAAAGTGTTTGGGGGTAACCTCAATTGTTTGTATATTTGGTAAGCTTATAGTATACAAATATACAATGACAGAGGCGGCGGAACGAATTTGAAAGTGGGGGGTCACGATGGAAAAGGGGCACTTTTTCTGCAAAAAGGGGCACTTGAGACCTTTAGGCTTAGAGAGAAAAGTATTTAGATAATTAGGGGTGCGCAGAAAATTTGCCTTTAAATCTTCGCTTTTAAAAATTTTAATGGCTTTGTATTTTAATATAATGATGAACAAAAAGAAGCGCGAGCCGAAAATCTTGAGGTAATTATTGTGCGTTATAAACCCTATTTAGTATCCGCGAAGCGCGAGCTGAACTTTTTAGCTGAAAATTTGAGTTAACTGTACATTATATAACCTATTTAGTATATGCGAGCGCGAAGCGCGAGCGGAAAAATTTTAGCTCGAAATTGGGAGATAATTGTGCATCGTATAAGATCCTATTAAACATCCACGATCGCGCAGCTCAAGATGGAAATTATGAGCTTACAATGGAGTTTATTGTGCCTTATAGACCCTAGTACCTGCGAGCGCGAAGCGTGAGCCGAAAAATTTGAGCTCAAAATTGTAGTTAATTTTGCTTTATAGACCCTATTATGTATCCGCGAACGCGAAGCGCAATTTGAAAATTATTAGCTTGAAATTTGAGTTTATTGTGCATTATAAGACCCTATTCAGATATCCACTGACGAGCGCAGAGCGCGAATGCCAGAAAAATTATGGGGTTTTAAATAGACTATGAAGTAACAAGGGGCACTTATTTCTTTTTTGTATTAAAAGGTGCCCTTTTTAGTAATAAAAAGCTGCCCCTTTTGGGTATGTATAAAACGGCATTTGGTTAGTATAGCTAAGAAAAGGGCACTTTAATTGTTTAGTGCATGAAAAAGGGCGAACACACATTTTATAATATTAAGTAGGAGTGGATGAAAAGGTTGGGTGGGGAGTCACAGTGCCCGTCGTCCATCCCACCTGCACCCTCATGGTTTAACCGCCGTTCCTCTGTACAATACAAGAATCGAGGATCTGGTTTAAAACTATACGCATCGAGGGAAGGAATAGTAACATAGATAACTATCTTCGAGGCCATGGCCCGAGAGATATAGTTACTATGAATGCATGTTCCTCCCGAAGGTGCGAATAGTTTTTTTAACCCTGTTCTGAGACATGAAGTACATTCATTGTAATATTTGTTTTATATCCTTCCATCTTTTAATTTTTTTAATGAACAAATTATATATTGTCTATGCTATACCTTTCTTCTGGATCCAATATGAACAAAGTACCTTACAAAGCGACCACCGTTTTTTGTTCGAGCACCGACGATTAAAAATCTTTGCACGAAGCGCTGAATCGAGTGATTTGATGTCAAGATCTCATGCACTAACTCACACCTGCATCAATTTGTGAACAAAAACTTCACGAATAAGATAACAGCATACCTTTAATTGTTTCTGGTATTTAAACGCTTGTCATGTCGAGTTCATTGAAATCACATTTCCTCGTCATTATAATCTGCTAGAAAATCTTCACGTTAATTACCATCACCTTGGACAAACCTAGTGGAGGCAAGCCATATTGTCTGTTACAAACAAATCAGCTGTTGCGCGCTACACTGGTCAAGTAGCCATTACAGCTCGCCGAAATGTTTCCCGTGGCATGCCGCGCATCAAGTGGAGAAATTTCAGTGTAGAATGCAGCACTGAGCAAGAACACCCAACGCTCGCGTGCGCAAACTCGTGAATAGGGTGGGGGGGGGAGTCGGTAAAAACTCGTATGTCCAGTTTTATCCCTAGGGAAAATGTAGCCATGCGTGAACGCATGAAGAAAACGAACTATTTATTTCTCGAAGAAACGTTTTTCTTAGTTAAACTATTCTTTTTCTCCTTGTGTACACTCTCAATGCAAACAATCTTAGATAAGGGATATAATTTCATTTTGATCATACTAGCGTGTACAGGTCAATTTGTTGTAGTGAAGGAGTGAAATGTGGCAATGAATGCTTGGCTGACAAAGCAACATTAGTGCAGATAAATGGGCCGTCCAAAATGGCGGAAATGATTCTGGTACTTAGTATTGGGATGAGGCATCAATCTCTTTGCTATGATTTGTTGGGGGTAGGCTATATTCACAGTATATAATTTAATATAAATAACTTATTGTAGGCCTATATTGATTTGTATAATAAAAATGATATTTAAATAATATTTAAAAAATAATAATATACAAAATACAAAACAATGAAATATATAGTCAAAGTATTTACTGAAGGGTCTTATAATTTCAAATGATATTTTAAAGTTAATAATTTTCAACATTTTAAGCAAATTCTAGAAAGAGTAGAGTCATTGTAGTTTTTTTTTTTAATACATCAAATACATGTGCCCATATTACCTGCACATGCAGGTAATATGGTCACTTTGGTGATGACGTCAACATTTGAATATTGCAGACAGGGGGGTTGGTGATAATTGCTTTTCTTCACAATAAAAGTTAGAGCAGTAGTTATTGATTCAGATAAACAAAGATTAGACTGTGTGTCATTTTGTGATGTTATGCAAATTAGGCAAATGAGCTTAGGGGGCCATATTACCTGCATGTACCCTATGTTTCCTACAATCAAGAAAATCCATTTTACGCACGCCGTATATGAGTACGAGTTTCTCTTCATCGCACAAAATTACATAAATTTGGTTTTACAAAAGTATTTTTTTTCAGAATACAACGACAGCGTATCAACAAAGTTAAAATAAGAAAATCAGTAACTACTTTAATCATTTAATTTTCGGTCATAGACATTCATTAGAAAACAAAAACAAACATGAAGGTCTATAAGGCCATGCGTTTTGCTGGGCCCTTAACCCTAAAAGGGCCGGGGGCCTAATCAGCCCCCCCCCCCCCCC
>CALNVZ010003426.1:2367161-2390124 GCA_940671915.1 Paracentrotus lividus | reverse complement strand
AGGTTTGTTCCCAGACGAGGGCATTGGATCCAACCTTCTATTACCTACGTTACTGTTTGTTACTTAGTGCGAGGTCGCATAGCGACCGAGTATGAAAAATTGGGGGTTTTGGAGTAAAAAAAGAGGCCAATTTTAGTATTGAAAGCGCTATTTTAACCAATAACACAATTATCTAGTGTATTTTTTTTTTCATTTCTTTCTTGAAAACTGGGGGGGATGTTTGTACAGGCCATCCCCCCCCCCTCATCAAAATCTGGGGGGATGTATCCCCCCCATCCCCCCCGGAATTTACGCCAGTGGTATGAACAACAGTTACTTGGAGGAACAGGTGTATTTTGTTGATGTATTTAGTAAATGTAATCATGGAGGCCTGCGCGGTAGTACCATGGAGCTACTAAGTTAAGTAGGCCTACGGTATCTAACATAATTATTGTCATTAGTTTTACAATGCAAAGTTTGACACATGTTTGTAGACTATATGCTAACTCTACCTGGTCATATTTATATCATAATCGATCTATGAAAGTATAAATGACAAATGCTTTACTTTTTTTATATGATATAAAAATATAATAATAAAAAAAAAACCAAACAAACAAATGGGAAAACCTTTTCATTGCCATTGCATTTGTCATTCTGTTCATGAATTGATAAGCTTTCAGAATATAATAGCCTTTAGTTTAGACCTCTATTACTAAATACATCCATAAAATACAACTGTTCCTCCAAGTTGTTGTTCATACACTGACTATATTTAATATAAGTTACTTTATTTTAACTTGACCCTCTAGATACATTGCATAATTATATAGTATACGCATAACACGCATAAGTTAGTAGCTTCGTGGTATACGGTAAGCGCTGTTTAAATTTGTTGAAAATTACCTGTTTTCTGGAGCTTCTAACATCAACGTTTTTCATGTTCATTTCCCGGAAATGGTGGAAAGTATAAAAAAAAAAATACACATCACAGTAAATACAGGTCGGTAAAGCTGTAAAAATTCGAAAAGGAAAAAAAAATGAGAAAATTAAATATTATTCATAAATATTCAAAAATTTTACAAACTTTTCTTGTTGGAAATAACTTTGGGTCAGTTTTGTGAGAAATACGTAACCTTAATTATTGAACGAGCTTGATTCATATCTTCTTATAAACATGATAAATATTCATTTGTATTTGAGCACCCGGGCGCGGCGCGCACACTGGGAAAAAAAATGTTTTAAGAGGTGTCATTGCTCAGTTCGCAGGTCAATTTGGCGTCCCTCTAAGTTTAAGTTCGATTTGGCGCCCCTTAAATTTAAGTTCAATTTAGCGCCTCTAAGTTTAAGGTCGATTTGGCGCCCCTGAGTTTAAGGTCGATTTGGCACCCCCACCTATGTTACAAGTCAATTTGACGCCCCTATGTTTAAGCTTAATATGGCGCCCTACGTTTAAGCTCAATGTGGCGCCCCCGGAGTTTAATGTCGATTTGGCGCCCTCTAAGTTTAAGGTCGATTTTACGCCCCTAAGTTTAAGGTCAATTTGGCGCCCCTATGTTTAAGCTCAGTTTTGCGAAATTGGCGAATCTTTTTTTTTCTCTCCCCGCCCCCTTCCCCTTTCTATCTGTCTCTTTCTATCTCTCTTTTTATTCCCCTTTCCCTCTTTTCTCCCTTTCTCTTTTTTTTCCTCCTTTTTTCTTCTTTCCTTTTTTTTTCCTTCCTTTTTTCCATTTTTCCTCCTCTTTTCGGCGCCCCCGGCCCCTGCGCGCCTACCCGGGGGGCCCGGGACCGTAAAGCACCCCCAGATACCCAGATGTTACTGAAAATTTTAAGCAAATTATTTCTGCCTTGCAAAGAGACAAAGCAAGAAAATAATCATTTTATTTATTTATTTATTTATTAAAACATCTTTATACAGGATTACAAGTTCAGAATACACTGCTTTTCAACAAGGCCCTGTTAACATATTAAAAAACATGAATAACAACATTTATCAACACATGATCAAAAACCGCATTATCAGGTGATTATAATGCATATTACGAATTACTAATAGAAAATTTGAAATCGATAATCATGTAAAATAACTAAACAAAATACAAAGATGTCATTTTAACAAAGATATATTAGAATAGTTGCTTAATTTTAATGATTGAATTAAAAAAAGTAATGATCAGTGGAATTTATGATATAAAAGATTTAAAACAACATATAATTGGATCAATGAGAGAGGCAAGTTTCGTTAAGAATAGTAATTTGAGCTTTGAGAACAGATAAAAAGGCAATATTTAAATTTAGTTTCAAGATAAAATCATATTTTGACATTCATTTCCTTATACATGCATTTAAAAGTCTCAATAGATGAAGCGTTTTGTAAAATTGATGGTAGATTATTCCATATCTTAACCCCGCATATTTGAAACTTCTTTCAAAACATTCAAGAGTTGGCTTGGGTAAAACTACATTAAGCGAGTCAGAATATCGTGTATTTACATCGTGCCTCTCACATACCATTTCTATCTCATTACACATTCTCACAGGTGCTTTCCCATGGATACAATTGTACAAAATGCAAGAAAGGAAATAATCTCTTCTTTCGTCTAACGTTTGCCATTGTAAAGATTGAAATCCAAGCTATTGGTTTTGTAATCAAAGTTCCTTTTAACGATGCGTGGAGCTCTCTTTTGTAAACGTAAAAGAATGGTTTTGTTTCTTGAAGAGGAATTCCCCCAGACTGAGCATGAATAATCAAAAACCGGTTGTATTGTGCATTTATAGATTACATTT
Source organism: Paracentrotus lividus (assembly GCA_940671915.1). Lineage (NCBI taxonomy): Eukaryota > Metazoa > Echinodermata > Echinoidea > Camarodonta > Echinidae > Paracentrotus > Paracentrotus lividus. The sequence goes on along the minus strand of CALNVZ010003426.1, from coordinate 2,387,358 downwards.
AAAATCACCGCCCTCACCTGACCATATTAGAGTTTGAAGATACATAGTCCCATATATTTATGTTTTTGTAGATGATTGAAAGCGTCTGCCCAATTTGAAATATTTTTTTAATAAAAGAATCATTCATGTTCACTTTACCAAAATTCACAATATCAAGGTAGACATGCTATAAAACAAGATACAAGAAACAAAATAAACACTGCAAATTCGTGAAGAAGACAAATTGGGTTTTGTAATTAGCAGATTATGATATTGACCTTTCTTCAAGTGCCTCAATGAGCAAATTAGTTTTTAAATGCCAATCGGGTTTGATTGTCTCAATTGTTAATTCATAAGGAAGATTCAGGGGAAAACATGACCAAATGCGCAAGTAAAACATTATAAATCTCATTACATATTTTATTGAAGATTCTGGAAATTTATTTCAGCCTTGGAGACAGACAAAGCGAGAAAATAATTGGCGCCCTCACGTGCCAATATTAGCTGCCCTCTTGCGTCGATGCCTATATATCTGTCAACATGGACGCCATCACGTCGTGCCAATTGGTTACGTAGCTAACAAACATACGTGCGGCGCAGAAAATTTAGCTCATGCATGTGGTGGTGCATGAGTTAAATCAAGTTCATAGAAGAGCACTTGTATATATTCGATTAGAATGCTTACAACCTGGCGAAATACTTAACTCAGCTTGTTTATGATCTATAATTTAAGTAATTATAACAGATTTAGTGTTGTACACTGTAGTACATTGTGACTGTACTATATAAATGACAATTTCTTTACAGTTAAAGGGCTCTTATATGCGACATTATGGTTAATAATGTTTATCAAGACAAAGGGACTTTTTGTATGTCGGTATACTACTACTTCTATCTGCCTTCAAATTATTGGATCCTTTATTACATGTAGGCCTATAGTACTAGTATTCTTAAACAGCGAGTTACAGTACTTCGAACCCGGCAACAAGGTACTTTTTTTATTGAAATTTTCGAAGACATCTTTCCAGCCTGGAGCAAAATGCAGTAAACTCTCCAAGGGTATTGAAAGTTATACATGTTTGGAAAGCTCTAAAAGTGACGAGTTCAAATCTGCAGTAGAGGGTAAGCAGTATTTTTTTTTTTTTTTTTGCAATTTTTTCCAAAGCCTTCGCTTTTCATGAATTTTTCAGTTTTTAAGTTTCATTACCTTTCAAGGGCGCCACCTATGTTAATTTTAAGCGCATTTCTGAACTCCTCAGACATTCAGCTTCCAGAAAATGTATAGCCTACTTTTGTGGGGTTAATATAGATTTTGAAAAAGTTGCAGCCACTTTCATGGAAATGCGCAGGATTAGTACAAATTTTTTAGTGTGTCACACAACACGGGCCCAACTTAAAACGCATGGCCATAACCGAAAATTCATTTGTTCAACTTGTTACGATATTTTTTTATTATCACTTCTTTTGTTATAAATCTAAGATTATATATATCCAGTGTGTTCCTAAAAAAGGGTTACCGAAGTTCAAACGTCGGTCATTTCAAATGTACATGATTTATTCTTGTGATTTGTTTACTAAAATATTAAGTAACTCATCAGCTTTAATTTGGGACATTGCTTACGTCCAAATTATCACCGATCACAGAGTTAGGGTCCTTTGAAGGTAAAAGGTACAAAACCCACTTTTCCAAGTTTTTGGTTGGTAGGATACGAAACAAATTTTTTGTGATTTTTTGGTTTCGTTTTTTTTTTTCTTTTCACACCAAGTGTCAATGAAATGCAATCACAATTGCCAAAGTATCTATCTGGCTGGCAATAAGATGGGCTCGCAATAATGAGTCTCTTAAGTCTCGGAGACTTCATCGTTACATCTCCTGAGTCTTGAGGGCGTCGCGGGAAAATTGAACATAATAAGTCTAAAAGAATTGTCAAACCTGTTAGATTTCTTTTAGTCGCTAGACAGTTCTGACAACGTCTCTGCGACGTCGTGGATACTTAGGGGAGGTCGCGGCAACCCCGCAGAGACGTCACAGAGACTTGCTCACCTCTAAAATAAGTCTACTAAAATATTGAGCGCGTTTGACATATGTTTGGTCATCAGTCGCGACTTCCTGGAGACTCAGGAGATGTCGCGGCGACCTCACCTCGACTCCAGAGACTCATAATCAAGAACGCATCTCATTGCTAATGAGAAATCCACTTTAGCAAAGGAGATAACATTTCATTGAAACTTGCTGATAAAGACCCAATGCACCCACCACTTTCAAAAGATTTGTTTAGTACTCTACAGACCGAAAACTTGGAAAAAGTGGGTTTTGTACCTTCACATTCAAACAACCCTAACTCTTTGACCGATGACAATTTGGACGTAAGCAATGTCTCAAATTAAAGCTGATGAGTTACTTAATATATGATTTCCCACTCAGTTTCGTAAGTTCGTCACTCCATTCGATAATCAGTTCATTCAAATTCCCAAAATATTTCTACAGCGTCAAATTCATCATTCAAATTCCAACTTACATGACTTAGTTCCTTCGCCTTGGTATTGAAAGCCTTCAAATCAAAATCCTCCTCAAAAGCAATACAATTAGTAAATCGGTTGGAATGCGTGCTTTCCCGCAATCAAATCCGCGATGAGGCAATCAACTTTGACATTGGTTAAACCAACTTGGCATACAATTTGGCAAATCGTTTTAAACTCTCGGTTTCTTTAAGATTAAACATTTAAGATGGCGATTTCTTTTTCTGAAGCTCTAAGCTATTCCATTAGAATAAAAATATATTAATAAATAAATAAAATTTTAAAAAATAACGTTTCATTTTTATTTAGCTTCAGATCATTCTAAACATTTCTTTACTATTGAGTGTTGTGATGAAACCACTATTCTTTTTTTTTTTTTTTTAAGCTCTGGTTAATTCACTTTAGCGAATAAAATGTCAACGATCATTATGGCGCCCCTAAATTTAAGGTCAATCTGGCGCCCCTTAGCTTTAGGTCGATTTGCCTCCCTAAATGTAAGGTCGATTTGGCGTCCCTGAATCTAACATCGCATTAATGCCAATTATGTCGCCCCTAAGTTTAATGTCAACTTTGCGCCCCCTTAGCTTCAGATCGATTTGGCGCCCCAAAAGTTTCAAATCACTTTGGCGCCTTTATCAATTTGGCGCCCCTACTTTAAGATCAAAGTGGCGTCGTACTAAATTTAAGATCCTATATGTTTCAGGTCAATTTGTAGCCCCCTAAGTTAAAGATCAATGTGGCGCCCCTAAATTCAAGATCAATTTTGCACCCCGCCCCCTAAATTTAAGATCGAAGTGGCTCCCCCTTACTTTAAGATCAGTATGGCGCCCCTAATTTTAAGGTTTAATTTGGTCGCCCCTTTAGTTTAGAGTTTATTTGACGCCCTAAATTTAAGAAAGAATTGGCGACCATTATGACGCCCTTTTTTTTCTCTTGTGTTCTTTCCCTTTTCCCCTCTTTTCTCCTTTTCGCGTTTTCCCCCGCAATTATTTTCATTTAATCTTTCTATTTCTCCTCTTTTTGGCGCCCCCTGTCCGCCTTACCCCCCCCCCAAAAAAAAAAATAATAATAATAAATAAAATTTTAAAAAATACGCGCATTGAATTAATTTGTTATGTAGAAGAAATTGTTACATGAGAAAAAAAAAAAAAATTACAACAAAAAATATATATAAATATAATTGTAGGGGTAAAAATCATTTCATAACTAATAATAACTGGAAAAATATATCTCAATACTTATTAAGTACATGCCGAAATATAAGATACATACTCTTCACAATTGCTGCTAATAGCAATTCGCAAACATTTGATGAACAAAAATAGTGATTAAAAACAAAAAACATTTCCTGCAGTTATAAATTTAGGCCCTAATTTGAATGCTAATTACTGTAAGTTGAAAACTCGGAATGAATTTAAATGCTGCTTGTGGCGGTATTGCAATCATAACAGCGTCTCTGCTAACTTGAATGACTGTTTTACGTATATCGTGCACTTAATCGGAATTTGAACAAATGAAACATGCAATTGATTGCTGGAAAAGGGAATCTGATCTCCGGAAATTCGACTGAAAGCTAAATCGTCCTAACTTGAATGAACCGACTATCAAATGGAGTGACGAACTTCTGAAACTGACTGGGAAATCCTATATTTTAGTAAACAAATCACAAGAATAAACCATGCACTTTTGAAATGACTGACTTTTGAACTTCGGTTACCTTTTTTTAGGAACACACTGTATATCGGCGATCTGCCCCCCCCCCCCCCCCCCCCCTGTCGATAGAAGTCGTTTGACACGCTTGAAGATACACATAAATAAAGGAAGACTATATAAGAACAAAATAAAATAATGAAGAAAAAAATCAGTGTCATTACTTGTTGTTGGTTTTTTATTACTATTATTATTCTTATTGATTCTGTATTCTGATACTGATATTGTATTCTGTTTTTCTGAATACGAAATGTGAACCGTAATCACAGAAGAGGGTCTAATTGTTTTATCAACAATAATCATTATTGATATGAATTTGAAATACGACATCTAGAATTGTAAAGCCTTCATTTAGTTTATGATATTTAATGCATTTCCTTATTGATATGTAAACATAATTAAAGTAGTTCCTTGTGATCATTCTAAAGTAGCCAAAAACTTTTTTTTTCCACCGGATGGAAATATTTCAGCAAGAAGTACGCGTATCCGCAAACAAATTAATTGACCGTAAGAAATATGATATATTCTTTTTTATATTAATTGATTAATTCCTTATGGTATAATAACCGGTTGCAATAAAAATTCACTTGGGGCAGGGCTTTCTTTATCCTGATTGCTCTGCGAAAAACGGCCAGACAAAGATAAATGAATTAAGAAGAAGAGGAGGAAGAAGAAGAACAAGAGGGGGAGTGAAAATTAGAAGGAGGAGGACTTAGTAGAAGAAAATGAAATTTATTGAAAAGATAAAAGAAGGAAAAACTGGAGCCGAAAAGAAGAAAAGAGAGAGGTATTGAATTGAATGAAATTGATAAGGTTTAAAGATCCAAGATTGCAGCAGCAGCTACAAGCTGATACATTTTGAATTTACTAATAAAATTTACATGAACGTACAAACTTAAGAAAATTTATAAAAACAAGAATGATTCAAAAATAAAATCGCAGTAGAAAATACATAAATTAACGATGTGAACAGTCGAACAAGAGCTTATTGCCTAATTATAGAGTATTTATTTGATTAAGGGCAAGTTCAGGCTATTTTGCGCGGTAACAAACGGGACATTCAGAGCCAAAAATAAGGCTTGTTTGAAAAATCTTAAATGAAATCTCAATCCTAAGGTATACAGTCTGTGTCAAATAAAATGGTACAAGTGGAAAACATTTTTTTATAGTATGAAGTTTAATCACAGCCTGCTGTTGTTTGGTATTTTCATAAAGCAGAAAGATCAGACTTTCACCTGCAATTTTTTTCATCACATTTGGTGTTGTAATTATTGAAATATGACTAGTTTTCTGCAATCAAGAAAAATCCATTTTCGCACGCCGTCCCATGCCTTTGTGTATAGGTTTCGCATAATGGCCATAAAGTGCTCAATTTCGATTTGTTCGTCGTCGCACAAAATTTAGCATAACTTTTGTTTTACGAAAGCAAATTATACAGAACAAAGCGCATCAACAAGGAAAATCTTTTGGCTTTAATTTGGTACCACATACACACATTATCTGATTATATTTCACACTTAAATGTTTTTTTTTCCGACTGTACCATTTTTTGTGACACAGACTGTATTCTTGAAGGTACTAAGAATCTTCAACAAAACATTAACAATAGTTGAAATAACTCAATTCATAATTAATTTATGATCATTTACTCGTCGGTAACAAACGGGACCAGAAAAAAGATCGTGTTTTCGAATTTTAACTTTGTTGACATATAGGCCTAACTCTGAATTTAAAAAGTAGATCTACACTTGCATAGTCTTATCCACTTAAAAATGTAATGAACATTGTAGGGACATATTTTAACGTGAATACAACTTCGAGTTTTCTGGCAAGGTCAAGTTTTAAAAAAAATCTCTTTTTCTTTCTTTTTTTATTTTTTTTAAGCTCTGGTTAATTACTTTAGATAAAATGTAAAGATCACTATAGGCACTAAGTTTAAAGTCAATTTGGCGCCCCCCCCCCTTATCATCAGGTCGATTTGGCGGCCCAATAATTTTCAGAGGTCAATTTGGCGCGCACCCCTTAGCTTGGGTAAAAAATTTGGCACTCCCTACGTTTAATTAAGTGGGCCCCCTTGGTTTCAGGTCGTTTTGGCGCCCTTTGAATTTATAATCGAATTGACGCCAACTTAATTAAAGGTAAATTTGGCACCCCCCTTTTTTCCCCCTTATTTTTTCTCCTTCCTTTTCTCTTGCTCTCTCTTTTTTTTTTCGTTTTTTCTTCTTTTTTTCCCCTTTTCCCCTTTTTTTCCCCGCTTTCTTTCCCCCTTTTTTTCATTCTTTTCTTTTTTTTCTCCTATCTTCCCCACCCCCCTTTTGGCGCCCCCTGCGCGCCTACCCGGGGGGGGGGAGGGGTTGTGGGCCCCAGAATACGCACATGAATCAAAATGTTATGTGAAAGAGTTCTTGTGTGTTGAACATGTAATTATGCTAAATAAATTGTTCTATGAATAAAAAAGAAAATGAAGACGAAATAAAAAAAATCATTAAACAAAATTGACTTCATGAACTAATTAACAATTAATACTCATCCACAATCATTGCTACTAGCAATTTGCAAAAGTGGGGTGGAAAAAAAACCCTATGACAAAACAAAAACATTTCCTGCAGCTATAGATTAAAGCCCTAATTTGATTGCTAAATATTATAAGTTGAATTCCTGGAATAAATTTGAACACTGCTTATGGCGGTATTGCGCAATCATATCAACGTCTCTGCTAACTTGAATAACTTTTTTACGAATATAGCGCACTTAATCGGAATTCGAACAAGTGAAATAATAATGCGATTGCTGCAAAAAGGAATTTGAACTCCGTAAATTCGATTGGAAGCAAAATCTTCCTAATTTGAATGAGCCGATTATCAAATGGAGTGGAGAACTTCCGATGTGACTGACTGGGAAATTCTATAGAATAGATGAAATCAAATCGTCAAGTACAATTATGAAGTACGATCTGTCTTTGAATGACATGCATGTGCCAATAGAGGGCAGCCTACCTTAACAGGCAAGGCCCTTAAAGGAAGACTGAAATGAAAAAGTTTTGTAAAATTAAGTAAAATTCATCGAGCACAACACAGAAAATTTCATCAAAATCGGATGAAAAATAACAAAGTTATGCATTTTTTAGGTATTGAATTTTTTTGGTAAAACAGTTCTTGGCAATTGTCTCATTGTCTCATTTGAATATTTGAATATTCAAATGAGCAAACTGATGATGTCACAGTCCCCCTACTTCTTGTGTATTTTATTATATGAAATCCTATTTATCTCATTTTTTCATATATTGCGTATACAGATAATCTGTCCCTCATATTGAAATAAGTAAAAGCACTTGTGACCTTGAACATTCCACAAGGATTAATCCCTGTTATTATGTCCTTGGGGCAGAAAATCTTGATAAATGGTATTTCATACAATAAAATACAAAGAAAGTAGGGGGACTGAGACATCATCAGTTTGCCAATTTGAAGAACAGATACTGTTTCCTAAAAAATTCAAAACCTAAGAAAATTCATAACTTTGCTATTTCTTATCGGATTTTGATGAAATTTTCAGTGTTGTGCTTTTTCGATTTTACTTCATTTTTCTAAGAATGCAAACTCCAGCCCGGATGAGTCCTTTAACAGCCATAAATGGCTCCGATTGATGCGAGAGTCTCTTTTTATACCTTTTCAACTGTAGAACCCACTGATACGATATTTACAATATACCCCCAACAATTAAAAAAAAAAATGAAATCATGAAAAAAAAACATGCAAGTTTCACCGGAAAATATCTTTCAATTGAAATACTTAATGCGGCGGTCACAACTCGTCGTAGGCTACGGGGCACGTGCCATCGACGTAGCCTGCGTTGTATGTGCAATGCACGCACAGGTCCTAATTCAACTTCTGCGATTCCTGCAATTCTATAGTAAGGGTATTGTAAAAACTTCCTGCGCGTCGTACATGCATTGTACCTGCGAGGTACCTCCGCTGCACGAATTTTCTACGAAATCCATCGTAGGGAGTTGCACGTCGATGGTACGGCGAGTTGTGACCGCCGCATAAGTCACAAGACACAACTTGACGGCCTATTAGTGATATCGTGCATAACTTTTTATTTCTTTTGGAATAAATACATAACGTTTCCTTGTTTCAAGTAGTTTATTTATTTAGGTGATCACTAATGATGAATATTACATTTCATTATTTTATTCTTTAAATGATGAAAAAAGATATTGCGGGATTACACCACATATCATGCTTATGCCGCTGTCAAGGATGTAATATCAAGAGAAGTGTTTTGTTAGTTAAACTGGAAAGTGCCTGATAGTAATTTAGACGGTGGGGCGGTGCATTGATGCAAGTTCCATGGGGTTTCTTTTTCCCCCTGAGTCCCGCCAATCCAGAATTACCACCCATCTCCAGATCCTCAGTATCTCTCTCTCTCTCTCTCTCTCTCTCTCTCTCTCTCTCTCTCTCTCTCTCTCTCTCTCTCTCTCTCTCTCTCTCTCTCTCTCTCTGTCAATCTATATATCTCTTGCTTCCCACCAATGCCCCCCCCCTCGACTTAAAAAAAACAAAAAACAAAAAAAAAAGACAAAAAAGAAAATGTTTTTTTAAAAAATATGGAATAAACCGTAAGTTGAAAGATTGAATATTTAACGACCTGTGTTATATATTTTAATATATTTATATACTCTCTGTATTTGACGAATAAAATTAATAAATTACAATCAAGACCAGTGCCCTGTAACACAAAGACTTACGATTAATAAAGAGATACGATTGATTTTTTTTTTCTCGGCAGCCTTATAATGGACAGGGTGCTACAAATTTAATTATAATCCTAGCCCTAACCCTAATCCTAATCATACCCTAATCCTAATCTATGTCTGTACCTCATGAGGCTACCGAGAAAAAAAAATCGTATCTTTTTATTAATCGTAAGTCATTGTGTTACAGGCCAAAGATGTTTTAACGCACGGCGGTGTGGATTTTGGCATCGGTGAAAGAGTGAAGCGTCAATTAAAGGCTTTCCAAACTTTGTGCATGCCAAAAGCTTTAAAATAATAATTTTAAAAAATAGTAATAATTAGAAAAAAAAAAAAAAACCTTATTTTAGATATGACATGAACCATAGGCCCCTTTAAAAGATAGTTGCACTTAGTTTGCTACGGCGGCGCCACCCGTCTCCAAGGTGGCACACGTGATCAGGTCCCGAGTTGAACCAATGGAGGCAGGCCCATAGAGCATCCACATGTCCCCCCCCCCCCCTCCTCCTCCTCCTGTTCATTTCCTTGAAGAAGAAAAAATACAAGAAAGTCGAGAGGCATCAAACCAATAATGAGTGATATATGTAGCATATTACTAATGGGCCACACCCATGTACGTAGTTGCATTTGCTTATTGTCAAAATGCGTCGCGCATGTAAACAAAAGCAACTGCATTGCACTGCTCCGTATCAGAACTCCGCGATCGCACCCCGCGGTGCACCATATACGCGCTCGTATTATTACCAATATACTGTACTCCAGCGAAGCAATCCGACACAACCTGTCAATATTGCATTGGAATTACTGGTAATTTAGCCGTTTCTAAGGATACAGAATTGTAATCTAACAAGGAAGGACTGTGTGACAATTAATAGGAATCTATCAAAGAGGATCCGAGGTGAGTTTCTTCGATAAGCGCTGATTTTAGGATTTTTTTTTAGATGGGGAGTGAAAGTTGTCGCGGTATTTGGTATTTGAAAATATGCGGGGAGTGCGTTGTGTGTGTGTCTGCAGTAGAATATAACAGTGTTGAGTATTATGTGGTTGCTATGTCAAACGAATATCTGTCTGTCATCTATTGCCTACAGGTGCTTGTGTGTACCCATCGTTCCTCCTACCCCTCCACCCCCACCCCCCCCCCCCCCCCCCCCCCCCCCCCCCCCCTCCCTTCTTCATTCTCCCAATATTCGTTACACTGCTTGTTAGAGTTGAGTCCGGTGTTACACATTGTTTACAACTTATATCGGCTATATCCTCCAATTTGTCTCCTCTCTGCTCGCTCACTGTGTACAAAGTGAATGGCGTGGAACGATGTCTCCGCCACTGACGAAATGAACGGGAGTGAATGGACTGGTGACTTATAACCAGATTATGCCCTTGATAATGATATATGATATGATATATGATATGATTATACATTAGGTTTAAGAAATAGCCTACATGTACTGTATGTCTAATATACATGACACATTTTTCTCTATTTTTTTTTTCACCTCGTAGCTGATAGTGTAGGCCTACACTACAAAATGAGTTTTTGGAAATTTTTTTGATACTAATAGGCCTACTATGCATCACTTCTTGACTGATTGATTATATTTGTACAGTGCAGGATGCGGATCACATACAGCTGCAAACCAACATCAGTCAGTACTGAAAAATGGATGTCTATCGCCCTCTTGGTTGCTGAGGAAACTTCTCACTAATAATTACCGGTAGCTAAACCAGCTTTAAACCTACCTCAAAATAAATTAAGATAATCTATAGTCCCATTGCACTATAATTCTTCTATTAGAAATTTTTAATTTTGTTTAGGATAATTTTTAGACCCTTTTTTGATATGCCACCTTAATAGCTGGTAGGTGCTCAAGACACTTTTCTGCATTGACTTTCCATTGGTAGTAAACTGCTGCAATAAGGTACTTCCCAGTGCAAGGTCAATTATGAATTGACCATGCATAAGTGTAAGTGGATGCGGATGTAGGTGCCTTTTAATTGGTTTTAAAAGTAGGCCTATCAATAACAATTTTTATAAGACAGGTTCTGTATTTAGCCGATAGCGAGTACGTGTATTTACACATTAAATAAAATTTATTGAGATTAAATCCCCTTTTTTTATTATGATAATCATCAAAATGAACGATATAAAACATACAAAGGATATCATAAATATGCCTACCAATTTAAACGTAATAATGATAGTAATAGGCCTATTGTATAGGCAGCCCTATTTATAGTAGGCCCTAAATAATATAATAATTATAATAATACTAATAAAATATCAAATAATATAGCCTACACATCACTTAATTTTACACGATTCCTCCAGCTCTGCAAGTTTTTGACATTTAAATCTATTTCATAGCATAAATTATTGCTTTTATATTAATATTGCTGACCTGTCTCATACAGAATTTAAAACTAAGTCACAGTGATGAACTAAACTACAATGTTGACATCTCATTCATTTTCCCATTGTGACTTTAACAATCTTGAAATGCATACATATGCACTAATAATACACTCGCAGACATTCATATTGTGTAAAATAAGCTGTTATCCCCCAAAAATAGATAAATAGACTACAAGTTTATTAAGCCAAATTTTCACATCTATAGGCGGACAGATATTTTCACGATTTTGGATTAGTTGTGCCTTGTGGAAATTTGCAAGTGGATAATTTCATGTTTTTGTGATGTTTTCATTATCTAAGTGGAAGTTAGGCAAGGGCAGACTCGTGAAATTCACAAAAAAATCAACCAATGCGAAAAATTATACAGTAACATATGTTCAGGTGGTTTTTTTTTTTTTTTTTTTTTTTTTTTTTTTATAGTGCGCTGTATACTCTCCTATTAGCAAGTTTGCTATACTCTCTTTTTCTGATATGAAAGTTGATTAATTTTCAAAATACAATGTAGTTTTACAATCATGATTGATTCAGTGTCAACATGGGAAATGGTATTTATTGTCAATGATACAGTCTTTGAACTAGTGCTAACTTGTGAAAAATGATAAAATTTAGAAAAGTGTTACAAAACCACCTGATAAGTAGGCCTAGATGGCCATATTTTATCCATGATCCATGTACAAAATGTATCCATGACAATGTCACCATGACCTACATAATGGAAGACTTTATTTGATTATTTCTGGCCTAGGTGGAATTACTTTGTCCCTTTTCTTCCATCATTCATGCCTGAATGAATAGAGGAAAGGGTTTGGAATGTTTGTGTGGGTATAGGAAACTATTGCCCTGACAGGAAATACATGTACATGTACATGTAAAACAGTACATGGATGGATTAAAAGAGGATTATAATGCATGACATACATATGTATTCTACCGATCAATGACAAACTACATGTACTTGATGGTACATGGGTTACAATACAGTGGTGTACATAGTATGTACATGATTATGTACAATGGCAAACATACATACACTACATAGCATCCAGACTTTTACATGCGCTTGGGATATATGTTCCTGTATTATGTAAGGGTACCCTCAACAACAAGGAAAAGGGAACACCAGTTCAAGGCTCAAAACATTTTCAGATGTACATGTAGTGGCCTACATGTAAATATGATAGAAGAGAATTGTAGCTACAATGTTTATAAAAGATTTCTGAAAATGCAATTTTATTGCAGCCATTTTGATTAGGGGAGGGGGACTACATGTACGAAGGAAACATTCTTCTCACAAAAGCTACACTGTACATGTACATGTACAGTATGTGTACAGGTGTATATATCAATTTGAACTATTTTATAAGTAGGCCTGGACCAATTTACATTATCCATAATTATTGTGCCCATGTCATTACGTAATACAGTGCAATTTATTTCATCTTATAAATGTTTTACTTTCTTGATATTGCAAGAAGTTTATTTTGAACAAAAAGTTCATTTTAAGAAAAGCTTTCAAGGGTGAACATAACACTTTAATAAGTAACTACTGTATATTCAATATATTGAATTGTAAAATAATATGTTCTCCATGCTTTTTGAAATGAAATGAAAAACTAATATGCAATAAAGTGATAACACGTTGAGTGACACTCATCTCTAAATTGTAAATGAAATTAGACCAAACTGTGATCAAATCTATAGTATGTATTCAATAAATGAAAATGAAATAATGGTTGTAGCTTACACATGTCAAACACACACTTTTATAAATGAAATTAAAAAATATAGAAATTGTGAAAATTGGTGTGCACAATAAAAATCTACAGAAATTTAATTATTTAATGTAATTAAACCCTTGACCATAAATCAACTGCCTCCAATGGTAAAATATTGTCATGACAACCAAAGTCCCGCACTGATCCTTCACTGTGACTCATAACACCTCATCTTCATGAATAATTCATATAATTCATGGGATGCCTCAGTGGCTGCACTAAATACCAATTTTGTACAATGTACTCAGTCTATTCCTTTGGGGTAAATGTAATTGGTAAAATCAGTCATTTAGGCTTTTTCGGGATTAGCTTGTGAATTTGGCTAATTTGATTGCATTAAGTAAGATCTTAATTGATCAATTTGGGGAAGTAAAACCTAGCATTAGCAGTACAGTGTGCTTTCTTCTCCTCAAATGGGCGGTCATATTCATTCTTTCGGTTTAACATCATTTTGATAATAAAAATGATTGAACAGGCAATATTATGCCTCAACCTGTGCAAGATACATTTATGTAGTGATCAATATCAGCATAGCATTAGTTCTGCAACAGAACTTTACGACCAACTTTCAGTAAAAATTTCACCGTTTAGTTAGTCCAGTACTGATGTTTAAAAAGTTAACTCTTTACCAGTACTCCTTGTGAAATTCATGAAAATAGAGCTATCATGGAAATACCCTCTAAACACAGGAGCTTCCATGGAAAGTTTCTAAGAACTGTTCATACTGTATTAAAGGAAATATATAGACTAAGACAAACATATGTATGAATGTTGTTATATGGCCGTATGTCATGAATTGGGTGCAAAATGCGTTACATGTCCAAACATTTGTAGAAATGTACATTGTCACAAACAAACAAATCTAGTTTCTTAATGGTAAGTCAAGCATGTATAAAAGTATACATATATTGAAAGCTGAGATGGTAAGGAAGATGATTAACATATTCTTTTGCCTGTACAGGGTATGTCATTAAAGCTATAAAAGGTGTTACAAGAAAAAATGGTTTAAAAACTTGCACAATTTCAATAGTAATTAATTTCTTATTGTTTTCATTAATTGAAATAAATAAACTTAGACTGTGTTAATAAGACCCTATGCTTCTAAAAAATATAAACTTGTAATACAAAATTATTCTTTCAAACCGCACTCCAGAGTGTATAAAAAAGAAGAAGAAATTGGTTAGAACTGGCAGAAATCCGTTCTTTTACATTTGAATTACAACTTCGACAAAGTATATTACAAAAGATATGTTTCCAGTCATATGTGTATCTACGTACATGCAAAGAAAATAGGTAAAAAACACAATTATTGCTATAAAAATGGCATGTTGCAATTTTGATTCCTGCAATGCATTGTCTATGAGCCGTGCGTGCATGAAGTTTGTTTTAATTGATTAATTAATTGATTGAATGACTTTTGAAAAATCTACTTCACATTTATTTAAAACCAGATAAATTCCAAAGAGATTGATGTATCACTCAACCTACAACGCAACAAAGAGAAAGAAAGTAATAAAAATGGGAATTCCCTATGCTTTAACACATGCCTCCACCGTAGGATCCTCCACCGTAGGATCCTCCCCTTCCTACCTTACCCCACTCAAATTATATTTGTATTAAAACAATGAACAGGACAGAGCTGAAACTTCACAGACATGTAGCCTGATAAATTACCTACAATTTGAGACATTGTACAGCTCATGACTGTACTTTGTTTTCATGCTATGCAAAGAATGTGAAAAATTTTCCTCCAAAATGTAACGCCTCCACCCTTTTACTATACCCCAATATGTGACACATGACCATATACAAATGTACACATTAGTGTACAAGGAAATTAAAAATGCATTAGAAAGCCATTGTGAACCATCACCTTGATTCCTCTTCTTCTCACTTTGGCTTATTTCCTATTCCATTATGCAACATTCTGAGCAGTTTATATACACAACAAAAAAAGTAAGTCCCCCCTTGATCAAATTGGTAAAACTTTTTAACCAAGAGGAATTTTACGAATTTTAGTACATGTGCTTGTAGGTAATTTTATCAGCTTCCATTTTAGTGAATATTATTGAAATTTGTTAAGTCATGCTTCAATGAGCACAGTCAAAAGTAAAAAATTTCACTTTTCAAAAGTCACAAGGTTAGTTTCATAACTTTAATTCAATAATATCGGAACAAATTCAAACTTTTCAACAAAAGATGTGTTCAGAAGGCTTGTACTTAATTTCTAACACATCAAATGAATTTTGGATTAAATTTCATGGTTGGATGAGCATGAGGTAAAATTTGCAAAAACTGCATTTTTTTACACATTTTTACTTTTAAAAAATATTGATTATGACGGAATTTGCAATGTGGAAGAGTGTTTTAAACAATAGCAATCAATTCACGGTTGAATGAACACTCAATAAAAACAAAAAAGAATATTTTTAAATTTCTTGGGTAAGTATTGTTCCCTTTTGTGTGATGAAAATCATTTTATCAACAATGTTTTGTTATATGTATGTCAAATAAATTTTCCAAATCATGCTATGGCATTATATCAAAAATTCACGCTTCAATGAACACGTGATACGTGAAAAGCCATTTTGTCGTTTGTGGACTAAAATTCAATTGCTTACTTTGGATAATTGTCACAGACCTTCTTGGATACATGTAGTTCATTCGATTTGACTTTCACGAAAATTTCAGTGTTTTATGCTTCAGTGAGCAGAAGATATTAAAAAAATATGGAAATAAGAAATTTCAGAGCTTTAGCCCTACCCCATGCCTTATCAGATTCTCAATTTAGCGTTTGTTCCTGTTAGTTAGTACCACCATGAAGTTGTGTGCCAAGTTTCGTGAAAAAACTCTCAGTAGAATTAACAAAAATTATCAATGAAATTAAGCCGAATTTCAATTTTGTTGACATTTTGATTTTCTCTCCATTGACATTGTGTACAATTTCGAGGCAAAAACAAACCCTGAATCAATATCCTGGAACTTTTTAACAAAAAGGTGTTGAGCAATAACATTTGGCAGTTATGTTTATACACACATCGATAAAACCATAGCGTAATGCATGAATAAACACCCATTACAGGCAAATTTTTCATGACAAAAGTCACAAAACTCACCTTTAAAGTGTGCTCGCTCGTCCATGACACGACGAAAAATGCTTATGTTCTCACAAAATGTGTCGATCATGTCCATGATAATATCTGATGGCAATTCTTTAATAAAATTGTTGGATTTTACCATTTTTAGAGGTTTAAAAATAATTCTTAAATCTGTGCTCACTCATCCATGAAAAATAGTGTAATGTGTCGGGATCGGTGTTGGATGGTCAAATTTTGGATGATAAAACCACCCAAACAATCCAACACAAGGTAAAAAGACCAAAAACAGACCAAAAAATGACCCTTGTGACTTTCGAAAATGTCCATTTTTGCTTTAAACGTTGATCACTCATGCATGTCTCAGGGGATCGATGTCATTCTTTCACAGAAGGTATTCAATAAGTGTAGAAAACCCCCCTCCCAAATATTTTGCTCAAAACAATCCCGTTCAAAAGTTACACCATTTTTATTAGGGGGGGACTTACTTTTTTTGTTGTGTATATATAGGCCTAGTCCTACAATAACAAATTTTTAACACATTTATTCACTGCTCATTGCATTCATACTGCAATAATAATGCAGGGCTCAAATTTTTAGCAGTGGCCCGGTGCCAATGGCCACCTGAAAACTTCATGGGGCCACTTGAAATATCCCAAAAACTCCATTCAACCATGTGGATTGCTAACTCAAATGGGGCCAATGGCCACTCAGAGAAAAATGCTAAATTCGAGCCCTGTAATGATACCGCTTTCAGTAGCAAATACAAGTACATCTACTTTCCCCCTCAAAACATTAATCAGTTTTGTTATATTGTATTGAAATGCAATGTATTGGCTCCTATAATGTACTAAACAAGAGCTTTTATTAATTCACTCTTTCTCATTGTCTTAGAGAGCCCACACACAGTGGGGGTAAGTTCGGTCGTGCATTAAAAAATTAATTATCATACATGTACATCAAATTTATAGAACATAATGGCTGCATTGCTGTACATATTACGAGTATACTTGGCTAGTAGTATTGCCCTCGGCAAAACAACAGTACTGTGTTGTGATCGTGTGCTATCTGAAACTGAAAGGATGAGAGGAAGAGAAAGTCTATCGGATTAAAAGACCAAATTTCTTCACAATCTGATTAAGTACCAGAAGGCCACACAGTTATTGAAGTTATTATTCTGCTAAAGTCCAGCATGCTGAACAGTATGCAGATCATCAGCAAATAAATGGGATAATGTAGCCCTAAAAATAAACATAATATTATAAATAAAATCATTTTATCAAAAATACATGTACATACATGTAGTAGTGCTGTTGAACGGTGAATCTCTTGAACTTTTTTAAAATACACACAGTTTATTGGAATATTTTTTTGTAGATTTGTATATTTATGAATGAAAGATTTATTTGACAGTACTAAAGATCTTCTTCTAGTGCCGTTTGACATACATGTACATGTATGCAACCATTCTATGCCAATCCTCTCTGTTTTGTGAGTATTTTTATGAGTTCTAAAGTTGATTTTCCACTCCATTTGGCTATTCTTCTGAGACATGTCATTCTCTGTCTCCCCCTTGCTCTATTTTCTTCTATCTTTCCTGACAAAGACAGAAGACTGGTAAATGTAGTGGGAGTCAGTTTGAAGAGATGCTTCTTTTACTGGCACCCAGAATGGGGCTACCTGAACTCAAAAGGATGGGGCTGGCATAAAATGTGAGGTAAAAAAAATACTGTACATGTAAGTTGACATGAATTTGGGTATCAAACTCTGCCCTTCCACCTCCCTCCTCCCCCCCCCCAAATGTACATGTAATAGGGCTGGTGTAAAATATAGTGCAAAGCAGTGTTAGGAAGTGTTGTCAATGACCCAGGTTCGTTTCCCAATGTGAATAGGATAGGGCCAGTGTCAAGTGTAATGTGAAGCAGTGTCAAGAAGTGTCTTCATTGACACAGGGTGTTTCCTGATGATGTGAATACATGTAGGATAGAGGTGGTGTAAGTGTAGTGTGAAGTGGTGTGAAGAGGTGTTCCCATTGACAGGAGAAGTGACTGTAAGCCTTTGCACCTACATGTAGGCTACATGGACAGTCCATAGGTAACACCATTTCACATTCGCAAGGTAATGAGGGAGATGGAAAGAATATATGAAAGATATGGAGTAAGCAGAGGAGGAAGAGAGGGAAAATGGTGAGCATGGTAAAGGAGAAAGATTCAGATGGAAAAGAGTGACAAGTACATGTAAAAGAAAAAGAACAGAGAGAGAAATAGAGAGAGGGAGAGAGAGAGAGAGAGAGGGAGAGGAGGAGGAGGAGGAAAGCAATCTTGAGAGAAAGTGTTCTAAAGTTTGGAGGGGGAATGGCAGTTCAAAAGAATATGGAAAACCCAAAAGATATTCAATAAAAATATGCATACAAATTTTTCAAGGAAAGTATCACTTTTGCAATTATGAATATCCAACAAGCTTGGAGGAGGAGAAATAATTGTTTACACTGTGTACACATGCAATGTGGAAGGAGTATTTTGTATGCACACTGAGTCTGAAAGGTAGGCTAGCACTTCTAACCTAAGCTGTAACCGAGGAGAGATGGCCAGGGGAATAATGGTGAAATTATGCAGGATTCTGGGGAGAAACACTCGCAAAGAATCGAGGCCTCCGTATGAATAGAGAGCGCAGGGTGAGTGAGCCTCGGTGCATTATGCACGCACCGCTGCGTATACAGGCGAGGTATATGTACATGGGATGCTAGGGATAATATTATCTAGGATGCAGGGAGGACGAGGATAAAAGAGAGATGAGGAGAGAGAAAGAGATAGATGCGGCTTTGCTAGTGACCTGAATTTATGGAGTCGTTCCTCTGTTATTTTCAATGGATGATGTATTATTGTATACATTGTATGTTACATGCACAGTGCGTATTGTATTCATGTAAATTTCATTTAGAGTAGCCTGGCCTATTATCTGAAAATGTAATATTTACTCAATTTTTTGTGGAAGGTTGCCTATTAGATTATTTGAAATCCTGCTGTACATACATGTATAGTTTAAGGCCCTGCAAATTAAAAGAAATTAAGACATTGCTAATGCAAAATTTAGAGAACATTTGCCTAATAATAATAGTAATTTTTGAATTATTAATAACTTTTACAATGTAAATAGTAAATTTAACACTTGTAAACATCTCATTTAGTGATAGATCATATCCAAAAAAGTTGAATATTGTAATTTACATGTAACACAATTCTGATCCAGAAGAAAGTAAGCATTATGTAGGCTACACTTGCTCATTAAAATTATGTGAGGATAAAGTATCATTGATACACTTTCATAAATATATGTAGAGCTGTTTCATAATTCCATTACATGTACATGCATTGAACCTGTACATTTCAACCTGTTGTACTGAAGACTCTTGATATTTAGCTTACCCGTATCTCTTACATACTCTCCAATATGTCTGATCATTTCACACAAGTGCTTGCATAGGTGGCACTTGGCTCTTATGATAGTCTCCAAACACAGACCCAGAGACATGTGTTATGGTCCAGTAAGAATGTAGTGGCTTATGGATCCCTGG
Organism: Paracentrotus lividus; assembly: GCA_940671915.1. NCBI lineage: Eukaryota > Metazoa > Echinodermata > Echinoidea > Camarodonta > Echinidae > Paracentrotus > Paracentrotus lividus. The sequence goes on along the minus strand of CALNVZ010003426.1, from coordinate 2,367,539 downwards.
GTTCAGAGGTTGAATCCCTGCTATTGCACCTAAGAGTAGTTTGGCAAGGCCTTCATCGACAGTTTCACTCAACCCAGGTGAACATGTGTAGTAGTATAGTCCCTGATATCATCATCATGAGTGATCATTAGTCCTGGGACCGTTTTATTGACTTGAACATCATCTCTAGGCAATGTCTTCAAAATGTTTTTATCATAAGCCAATCTCTTCATTTGATAATGAAAGAACATAACTATTCCTTTTATTGATTTTATACATGTACCTCTGTCACCTACATTGTGATTGTGCCGGAGTCATCTTGTTTTTGTGTTTTCTGTCCGCAGGCCTACATCCCGTTTACTTATTATCATGATATACATTGTACATGTATATCTCAAG